>JASEVX010000003.1:76346872-76425866 GCA_031761405.1 Serripes groenlandicus
TTTAGGAGATCTTCGTTCAGATCGCCCACTACTATAATATTATTTGAATAGTCATACGCTTTTTCTATATTAAGGTTGAAATTTCTAAAAAATACTTTATCCGCTGTTTGAGGGCTGTAAAAAACTCCTAGTATATAATGTTCGTGCTTATTTTTTATTTTGATCCATAAAGATTCGTTACAGTATATTTCCAATTCAGGAATTCTGGAGTGAATGAGATCATTGGATATGTAAACTAGTAACCCCCCGCCACGATTGTTTCTATCTTTTCTATAAGGTACACAGAAATCGTTATTAATTAGCACTTCATCGTCAAGAATATTATTATCTAAATGTGTTTCAGTAAAACATAATACTTGGTAATCTAGTAGCGAGTCTCTAATGTAATCAAATTTGTTTCTAATGCTTCTAATGTTTAAGTGTAAAATGTTAAAGGAATTTAATGATTGGGCACAATTTAAAGGCCCTGGATTTGTTTCAATATCTCCTGATCTTAATAAATTCATTAGTACAAGGAAAGCATGATAGTTTTCATATATCATATCTTGCAACTGTATTAAAAAAAAGTTAAATGCTGTTTGTACAATTCGTAATAGAATCAGCACCAATACCAACAGATGTAAATATGAAAAGCATCGATAGTATGAAGTAAACAAATTCGATAATTTTACACCGCTAAACAGGCCTATGGCAGATCTCCATGCTGATAAGTCAACTCCCATCAGGTAATGGAATCATAAAATAAGATCAGCAGAGATCCTCCAAAATAACCTGTCCACGTGTATTTACAGTGAGTATGCATTTTTGTGTCATGATTTGTTGAGTAAGATAGTAAAAAGAGAAGAGTTGATGATAATCTGGGAATAAGATAATAAATGTTTTTTCAATAACATCAGAAGAAGAAGAAGAAGAAGAAGAAGAAATGGAAGAAGAAGAAGAAGAAATGGAAGAAGGAAAAGAGGAAGAAGCAGAAAAAGAAGAAGAAGAGGAAGAAGAAGAAGACGACGAAGAAGAAGAAGAAGACGAAGAAGAAGAAGAAGAGGTAGTAGAGTAAGTAGAAGGAGAAGAAAACGAACTAAATATACATGTATATACAAAATATGATATAAGCATGATTAAGTTAACTTTTTGTGTAATGGGAGGACAGAAATATAAAAAAGGATATAATGAAATTAAGTCATTTAAATAGTCAAATTTCGATCTTATTCACTGATCTGTCTTGTAGTTCAAATTGTGCCTTCTCCCCTAATCAAAGAGGAGAATCCAACCAAGTCAGCAATACAATGCTGATTGTTACCATAAAGTTTAAGAATACATAGCGACAAAAGGAGAACTTGCCCGAGTGAGCAATCTCTCCATTCCTCACATTGTTTCTCAAATATATATACTATAAATAATCCCTAAGCATATTCGTGTTTTCACCGCTACAATGACATGTGTGAAAAAGAGTGAAAACGTTGTGATAAAAGGAGAATATGCCTGATTGAGCGATTTCACCATTTCTCACAATGCCTTCAAACATAGCTACTATGCATAACCCATTAATATATACATTGTTTCACTGCTACAATGAAATGTGCGAAATCATTGTGATAAAAGGAGTAATCCGACCAAGTGAGCAATACAGTTTTGATTGTTACCATGAAATATAAGAATAATCAAAGTACTGAAGTACTGGTAACGAATTATTTTGAACATTTGTAAAATCTAATTTATGAATGCAATTGATCATGCTATTGCACAATTTAGTCTATTTTATTATTATTAATATTTTTGTCAAGAGATTTTTTTTTATCAGTTGACAGTTTTAGTAAATGTAGCATTTCAACGGCGATGCGAGCGTTTAACATGCACAATAACTCTTTCACTGAGCTCTGCGTAAAGTCTGTCAAAACACCCATGGCATATTTGTGAGATTTACATTGTTAGTTCGATTTGTTTTCGTCACCAGGGGCGGATCCAGGATTTCGGCTTATATTATAACTATGTTTCATGTGAGTGAATTAATTATTATAAATCTATAATGTTTAACAAATCGCATAAAATAAGAATTAAAAAAAAAAAAAAAAAACAGTTCCTATTAGGACTCGAACTCGCGTCCATAAGTAGTCCATGATTAGTAGTTCTACACGCTCTCCATTGCACCACGGTACTTTGATACAACGTTTGAGCGTTACTTTCATATATATATTAAGCTAACTGCTAACTGAATGCGCGCGTATGTAAACCATGATCTACAGGGCTCTCACTAGGCTTAAATTTTAGGGAGAAGTGACTTCCCCCTCCGGACAATTTAGGGCGAAGTGGGGAGACTTAAGGGAGAAATTACATCTCTTTTTGTGTCGTTACGCGTCGTAACCGCATCGCATCGTTTGGGATAGAACACATTTACTTAAACAAAGATGAATGTTTTATTATTTTATTTTAATTATGATTATCACATGAAGTTCTAAAATTGTTTTTCCCTAAGAGTAGTTGCGATCCGAACATTATGTTCTAATGTCGCAGAAATTATTAATTAAGCTACCTTTTACTCGCCATTCCGTGTGTCAGGCATTTTATAAAGAAGTCGGTCGTAAGTGTCATAAACAATGTAAATTATTTGTATCGGGTTTGCGATCCGAACATTGTGTTCTAAAGTCGCCGAAATATAATTAATGAAGCTACATTTTACTCGCCGTGTAAAGGTTTCAGGCATTTTGTAAATTAGTCTGTCGTAAGTGTCATAAACAACGTAAATTATTTGTATCGGCTAAACATACACACTCTTTACAAGTAGAATTGAGGTATTGTCTTTTGATTGGTTAATTCCAAATAGTATGACACCCCCATGCTACAGCATTTATTATGAAACCCCTAAAAAAATCTCTAAAAAATCTCATTTTCTCAATTATTGAAGACGATTATCTCATTAAACCATGAATAGATTCATAATATTATTTATACTATTGAAAGGGTTAAAACATAATTCGAATTCCATCTCATTTACATCGGATACGTATTTAATGTTTTATCAGGGGGCGTCATACTATTTGATATGACAATCGGTACTTTGATTATGCAAATTGGACTAAAGTGCACGATTTTGATTGGTTTTACGTCATTGTGTGTGTTAAATGATTCGATTCTTCAGCTTTTAATGGATATACACTCTCAGTTGTCAAATAACTGATTACGCAACTGTGTATATCGAACTGTATAGGCCTACATCGATTCGACATGGTGCGTGACCGTGATCATTTTAACAGTGTCCGATGCTAGGACAAAATTGTCGGTGAAGTCAACTTCGCTTTGACTGAGATTTTGGGCGAAGTCGACTTCGCTTTGATCGAGTGAATGGGCGAAGTCAGAAACTTTTAGGCGACCACTTCGCCCAAATCGCCCCCTCGTGAGAGCCCTCTATAATTAGAAAGCCCCTTTGATCATCGTTATCATGTTGGAAAAAGGAGAAACAACGGCGATGCGAGCGTTTAAAATGCACACTGACTATTTCACTGAGCTCTGCGTAGTGGCATATTTGTGAGATTAACATTGTTCTATACAGCGTGGGGTCGACTTCTAGTGAATGGGCATACGACTAAAATTCATACTCGTGGCTTATACGTACCTGCCGACAAATGAAATATATATGCGCGTACTGTTAATTTGATATTTCTCTAGAAAATTGATTATCTATGATGATTCGATAGTATAATTATGACTTCACTGTATTGAAATAACACGTAGAAGTCATTTTAATATCGAAAAAATACTAGGACTATTTAGGTGCAGCGAATGTGTATTCTAAGCGGAAGTGTAGTTTAACCGTGACTTCCGGAATCAAACACGACCACGTTAACTGTATTATTTTTTGAGAAAAAATAATTCGTTAAAAATACAATGTGGCAGAGGGAGAACTTGTTTGAGTGAGCAATCTCTTCATTTCTCACAATGCTCTCAAATATAACTACTATACATAACCCAAAAGCATATGCATTGCTTTATTGACACAATGACATATGTGTAAAAACGTTGTGGCAAAAGGAGAATATGCCTGATTGAGCAATTTCTCCATCTCTCACAATGCTCTCAAACATAGCTACTATACATAACCCATTACATTTTTTCACTTTTACAATGAAATGTGCTAAATCATTGTGATAAAAGGAGAAATCCGACCAAGTGAGCAATACAGTTTTGGTTGTTACCATGAAATATAAAAATAAAAATACATTGTGACAGAGGGAGAACTTGTATCAGTGAGCAATCTCTTCATTTCACACAATGCTCTCTAATATAACTACTATACATAATCTGTAATTCATTGCCTCAATGAAATGTGTGACATGTTCCGATGTCGTCTTTATTTCTCACACTGATTTTTAATGCAATCATTGTTTATAACTTGTTCATCGTATAGTAAGGGGAACAATTCAAGTACACTTAAGAATTAATCCATTTGGAGATGTGTTTTGATGTCAACAAGCTGATAAAGTCGCACTGGTTTACTGATTTCGTGACCTTTAGCTTGAATGTTTCCATTTTGTGACCAGAAGCTATGTATTTTGCCAGTTTTTTTCAGGTCGTAAAGAGCTTTCATTATCATATAGTTATTTCGGGTTAAATCTTCACTTACAAATATCCCATCTGGGTTTCCACGAAGTTTCGATTTGGCCGAATACACCTGGCGTTTTGTTTGGTATCTGTGGAATTTTATCTGACATCTTCCCTTCGCGTTAGGACGGCTTACTGGGTGGCAGCGGTCCACGTCTGACCTAGAGATAGTTGTGTTTTCTTGAAGGATACTGCCATTGATGAAGGCTGTCATTTGGTCGATCATGTCTGATCACGTAACGTGGTTAAACAAAATCTTGACCACCAACTGACAACATTAGAAATACATGGCGTTAAAGATATGCCATTGGACGTGTTCGTTGATCGTATTGAGTTTAGGCATCTCGATCTATCTTCGTGTTCCATAGCGAAAATACCACACGGGTGGTTTAATGATCTCTGGAGTCTGGAAACATTAAATCTCGCTAATGTTCGCTTAAAAGCGATGGATAGTGAATACTGTATCGGTCTTCACTCATTACTATACTTAGAATTGTCGAATAATATCATCAGGTGTTTGGTACGGTCTCCTTTCCAACACCTAAACTCCACTATCAAGTATATTGGACCGAGTCAAAACATTCTGAAAACCATTGAAAAAGATGCATTCACTGGTTTGACACAATGAGAAAAACACAATTTATTTTGTATCGACCAAGGCTTTCAGCACACTACAAGCATTAAAAACACTCGTACTGCATGACAATAAGATATATCTTGAACGAAGACGTGTTTGACCAGAATCATGAGTAATCTGTAAGTGTTAGATCTTAGCTCCAACGTCATAAGTCAAACAAACCCTGAAACGTTTACACATGTTTATGCATTAAGTGTCTTAAAACTATCTGACAATCTAATTTCCTTACCAAAAGTTTGGAAATCTTTTGAACTTCCATGCTGGTACTTGATGTAAGTTTTAACCATCTACTTTGCGAGTGTGTTAATCCCGAAATAATAGCGATTATAAGTAATGTACAGATATTAGGTTCATGTAGCAATGATGCAGTTACCAACGCTACTCATACATGTAGATATAACAGCGTCCGTCACGAATGAAACAACATGCGTTATTCTGGTCTAATTCCAAGTTCCGTAATGGGAACGTTTTTGTGATTTTTCTGTGACCCTTGCAGTGCAGAAGACTACGGACATCTGACTTTCACCCACATACAACGCATTTTCAGCAGAAGACTGTCCAAAGATCGAGGCAAACGAATCCAGAACGAGAAGAAGGTATTTGTATATTTGGTTTAATGCAGACACATAATCACGCGTCTGCAGCAGACGACTTTTTAAAACGTTTTGGCCATAAGAAAAATTTCACTAATTAAGACGTCCCGCGAGAAAACCAAATTATGGCCTCTGCGTAATGTATCGAACCAGATCAGCCTGCGCAGTCCGGGCAGACTGATCCGGGCCGACACATTCCGCCTCAGGGGGATAGAGGTATAGAGTAATGATTCCTGAAACAGAAAATCCACAGGAGGTGAAAGGAGTAATTTCTCCTTTTGCCAAAATGCTTTCAATCTTTTCTTTGACTAAAAGTTTGCAAATTCGTCTGCTGCAGATTTGTTGTGTGTCGGTAAAGGTTATTTTTTTGTGGTACAATATTTTATGATGCATGCAGTTCTTTGAAATAAAAAAAAAAAAAAAAAAGAAACTGACGATGTGTTATAACACTTGTATCAATCATATTTTGGGAATACTGTTTAGCAATAAGGTCATTATGCGATGACGGAGTGCTAAAATATTGTATTTTTATATATTGACAGACATCTTTACCTTATTATGAATTTGTTGGGCTTGCATCGTTTAGCTTAGGATTAATTTAGACCCATATTGACTGGGTGTACATAAAGGTCTACTACCACTACTTCTACTACCACTACTTCTACTACTACTACATCTACTACCACTACTTCTACTACCACTACTTCTACTACTACTACTACTACTTCTATTACTACTTCTTCTACTACCACTACTTCTACTACTACTACTTCTACTACTACTACTTCTACTACCACTACTTCTACTACTACTACTACTATTTCTACTACCAATACTTCTACTACCACTACTTCTACTACTTCTACTACTACTACTACTTCTACTACTACTACTACTTCTACTTCTACTACTACTACTACTTCTACTACCACTACTTCTACTATCACTACTACTACTACTACTACTCCGCGCTAAATGACCTTAGCTGTCTACTACTACTACTACTACTACTACTACTTCTACTACTTCTACTTCTATTACAACTACTTCTACTACTTCAAAAACAACAACTACTACTACCACTACTTCTACTACTACTACTACTACTACTCCATGGTAAATGACCTTAGCTGTCGATGCGCCATAAACACCATACTACTACTACTACTACTACTACTCAACATCTACTACTCTTACCACCACCACTATTACTACAACTACCACTACTTATACTAAGTTACTACTACTACTACTACTACTTTTACAACTACTTTTACTACTACTTTTACAACTACTTTTACAACTACATTTACTACTACTACTACTACTACTACAAAAACAACAACTACTACTACCACTACTTCTACTACAACTACTACTATTACTAATACTATTATTGCTACTACTACTTCTTATACTACTACAACTATTAATGCTACTACTATTACTACTACTACTGCTTTCTAATACTACAACAAATACTTATACTACAGCCTCAACTACTGTTATTTCTACTATTTCGGCTACTTCTTCTATTCTACTTCAACCACTTCTACTACTACTTCTGAGGATTATGATGAGATGTTACTACAACTGATGTACTATGTATGACACCTATAATCAAAACAGGGCCCGGAGCTATAACATTTTGTGAAAAACATTCTGTGCTCAAAGATGAACTTTACTTTCCAAATACGACTTACGCGAATGAATTTGCTGCTGACCAATCACATTACTTGGTCATAAAGTCTGAGCATAGCGTATACTTTTATAGTTTTGGAGCCAGCTTTCTTGGAAATAATTTGCTTTCAAATACAAAGAGTTACTAGTACTATAGCCGTCATTTATCCTAACACCATCGAGGAAGTCATGATGCTTACCCAATGATCCTTGGCGCTAAAGAGGGAAAAGCCATAATTACCATGTTGCATTGAAAAATAAATAGACTGGTAACTTACACAGGACACGATATGATATAAATGTGATGTAAATTGCACTACAAACAAACTTAATTGAGGGGGCGGTGGTCCGTGTAGCCAAATGCATGGTCGAGATGTTAAAGCGTCCACTTCGGGGGTCATATAAACATTGATAGCAGCGATGTTTTCTTTCTTAATCGTTGAATAACACTGACAAGTCTGAGCGGGAAAAATATACAGCGTCTTGCGATTTATTGCATATCTTTACTGTGGAAATCTGTGCATATGCAGAGTCTAATCAGAGTCTTTACTGTCTGTTTATATGTTATAGATATATTAAAAGTAAATACATCTTCTGATAAAATAATACAAGTGTAGCCCAATTAGTAGAAGACCAATGTAAGACCCCACACCGATAGACGTGGACCATTGCAATTTTATATTGACAACAAAAGCGTTTAAATGAACACATTTTTTGTCGCATGCCAATATGTCAGTAAGTCAAAGACTGAAACACGACGAAGAAGGGATCATTATGCATCACCCTGCCAAGGCAGGTGACAGAAACGCAAACTAAGTTCAATATGAGTTATATGAGCCGTCCCCCGAGAAAACCAACATTGTGGACCCTGCGTAAAGTATCGACCAGGATCAGCCTAAGCTTGCCGCGCAGGCTTACACGGACAGACACGTTTCGCCTCCTGTGGATTTTCTGTTTCAGGATTCATTACTCTATACCTCTATCCCCCTGAGACGGATTGTCTCGGACCGGATCAGTCTGCACGGACTGCGCAGGCTGATATGGATCGATACATTACCCAGAGGCCATACTATTAGTTTTCTCGCGGGAATATGCGCTTACACACCGACGATGCATCTTGTTTGTTTAAATAGTACGGCATTTTCAACAGTTTTTCAAATATATCACGGTTTTCTGGGTAATTTACCATTACTAATGGTATTATACATCCTGGCACATGTGCATCGGTCGCAGCCCGGGGCGCCAATGATATAATCCATTACTACCCGTGTTTTGGTAGGACCCGAGTGAGGATCGAACCCTGGATGCCCGCTACCAAAGCCGACGCTTTAACTACTACAGCACTTCAACGATACCATGTTAAAGTAATCGATTACAAACATACCGTGGTAATAATATAAAAACGTTTCTTCCTTCAAATCGAATTCGAACGGGACATTACATGTCTTTATTTCACCCAGAACAGCTCATTTCCGGTAAAGAAGATGCTGCCAATAACTATGCCCGCGGCCATTACACCATTGGTAAGGAAACAATTGATGGCGTATTGGACAGGATTTGTAAACTAGCCGATGCTTGCACTGGTCTGCAGGGTTTCCTCATTTCCCATTCGTTTGGCGGAGGCACCGGAAGTGGTTTCTCTTCTCTCCTAATGGAACGTCTAAGTGTGGATTACGGTAAAAAGGCAAAATTAGAATTTGCGGTTTATCCAGCGCCGCAGATAGCAACCGATGTAGTTGAACCGTACAATGCCATTTTGACCACCCACAAGATGTTGGATCATTCGGACTGCGCCTTCATGGTGGACAACGTGGACAACGTCGGAAGTTCGACCCTTGGTCGGGTGGAACTTTTTCAGATAGGTTACAATTGCGCCCAACGGAAATAACCAATGGTAATGTAAGAGAGTAGTAGTTGTTGAAACTGCAAAGGTTTCGAGGTAGAATTTTCATATAGATGGAGATTATGTAGTCTGTCTCTTTTATTGGTAATATACAGATATATGAATATATGGTTTGCTACATAACAAACGTATAACTCTTTGGTTAATTGATTCTGCATGATATACTTTTTTATAATATTCATTTGATAATGAACTACTGATAATGTAATTATTCTTTCAACAATTAATATAAAGATATGTATATATATATATATTGGGATTCACTTCGTTAGATACCCCTTATTGTCAGGCTTTTCCGGCTGTCTGTCTGTCTGTTTGTTTGGAAAGCGACGCTCCACAGCCCAAACCGACGGGCCGATTCCGATGAAACTTGGTGAACAGGTGCCATATATATAGAGGATCTTACAACATGAGTGCTCATTATGTCTCCCCCTGTATACAGGGGAGATATATTGTTTTTGTCCTGGGCGTCTGTCTGTCTGTCTGTCTGTCCGTCTGTCCGAAATCGTGTCCGCTCCATATCTCCAAGACGGCTTGAAGGATTTTCATGAAACTTGGCTCACATGTTCACCTCATCAAGGCGACGTGCAGAACCCGCGTCTCGACAATATAGGGTCAAGGTCAAGGTCACGCTTGAAGGTCAAAGGTTTGAGGCTTTATTTCGTGTCCGCTCCATATCTCCCAGACGGCTTGAAGGATTTTCATGAAACTTGGGTCACATGTTCACCTCATCAAGGCGACGTGCAGAACCCTCGACAATATAGGGTCAAGGTCAAGGTCACACTTGAAGGTCAAAGGTTTGAGGCTTTATTTCGTGTCCGCTCCATATCTCCGAGACGGCTTGAAGGATTTTCATGAAACTTGGGTCACATGTTCACCTCATCAAGGCGACGTGCAGAACCTGCGTCTCGACAATATAGGGTCAAGGTCAAGGTCACGCTTGAATGTCAAAGGTTTGAGGCTTTATTTCGTGTCCGCTCCATATCTCCCAGACGGCTTGAAGGATTTTCATGAAACTTGGGTCACATGTTTACCTCATCAAGGCGACGTGCAGAACCCGCGTCTCGACAATATAGGGTCAATGTCAAGGTCACGCTTGAAGGTCAAAGGTTTGAGGCTTTATTTCGTGTCCGCTCCATATCTGTCCCAAATTTATAGGTTGGAATGTTTTGAGAGATTTTGACAGATATTTGAGGGGAGACATCTGTTTTTTGCAAAAACAATTCTAGTTTGTTATTGTTTTTATGAAACGAGTCGACTGAAATAATATGACGCGAGGCTCTGCCGAGCGTCATATTCGTTTCAGTCGACGAGTTTCATAAAAACAATATCAAATAAGCACGAATGTAAGATTCTATTTATCACATAACACCATAAAAAGATTGTTTTCAATCTTTAAATCGATCTTTCTTCGTCCTCATATAAACAGTGACCGAAGTTCACCCCGAAGTTCTAATGTATACTTCCACTGTAAAAAGTAGTCCCTATCAATAACCTTTTGATTTTATACAAAATTAGCAACAAGGCACTTATAACATTTCATTTATCGAGAGTTATTCTCTTTAAACAATATTTTTAATAAATGCAGAAATTCAGAACAATTGTAAACAAATATGCTATCATTTAAGTGACGTCACACTGGAGTGACGTCACATACGTGCTGTGAGTCGGCTATTTATGTAACTAGTTACATATGATATTTATGTCACTCCTGGAGTACAAGTTATGTGATAAATTGCTATTCGCTTCGTTAGATAACCCTTATTGTCAGGCTTTTCCGGCTGTCTGTCTGTCTGTTTGTTTGTAAAGCGACGCTCCACAGCCCAAACCGACGGGCCAATTCCGATGAAACTTGGTGAACAGGTGCCATACGGGCTCAGGGTGCGTGCGTTTGAGTTTCGTTGCTAAGGACCCACAACCAAGGGCTTTTCCGGCTGTCTGTCTGTCTGTTTGTAAAGCGACGCTCCACAGCCCAAACCGACGGGTCGATTCCGATGAAACTTGGTGAACAGGTGCCATACGGGCTCAGGGTATGCGCGCTTGAGTTTCGTTGCTAAGGAACCACAACCAAGGCGAATCCCACGTCGCCTACCGGCTTGTATATGTATATGTCGTTCCGTTCTGCATTGTACAGTTACCTGTGTAGGTAACTGTATTTTGCGGAACGGAACAACGACCTACAGAACTATTCATTACTTGTAAAATGTGCATAATAGTGACGTCTAGTGGTAAATCAAAGTTCACTTGCTATGGATTCGAATCAACATTTATCAACAGTAGATCTTGATCAGACTGTGCGTATGCACTAGCTGATCTTGATCTTATATACTGTTCACAAAAGCCAACTGTTACTGTCACGTGACTGCTAAGTTAGAGAGCATTCTTTACTTCTACAAATGTGTGTTAATCGACCAATCAGATGTTTGAACACACATTCTGAGCACAGATTAAACTGTTATTGTTCAGAGCATGGGCGCGCATTCATTGGTATCTTTCTCTACACGTGGTGTTTCTAAAGCACCGCTTGCACATAGTCACTTTAATAAGCTTCGATCATCTTTCACCAATAGGTTCAAACCTATGTGGCAAGATGGACTGTAACAAATAAAAAACTGTTGTGGGGAGTTCGATTGTAAAAAGGTTAGAATACATAACATATCGGTGTGTAGAGAGGTCGCCTCTGTGAACAATACATCTGGAGTTCGACCCCTGGTCGGGTCGAACTTTTTCAGATAGGTTACAATTGCGCCCAACGGATATAACCAATGGTAATGTAAGAGAGTAGTAGTTGTTGAAACTGCAAAGGTTTCGAGGTAGAATCTTCATATAGAGGGAGATTATGTAGTATAAGGGTCTGTCCCGTTTGTTGGTAATATACAGATATTTGAATGTATAATGGAATACTTATATTGCCTTGCCTTGCTACGTAGCTAGCTTTTGTAGCGACGCGGACGAGTGTTCGCCTCTGAATATAGAGGACCAGAATTCGAGCCCTGTTCGGGTCGAGCTTTTTTCAGATGGGTTACAGGTTGATGACCTAACAAATGGACAAGTAGTGCTGGTAACTTACCCAGGAAACGCCGTGATATAACTGAAATATATTGTTGAAAGCAGCGTAAAACACCAAACAAACATTGAATTGATCTTGGAACGGAACGACCTACAAAACTATTCACTTTTCGTAAAGATGTGCATAATAGGAACGAACGTCTAGCGCTAAATCAAAGTCCAACTTGCCTAACGGTACCACCCGCCCTCCTACCTCAAAAATGTTAACCTAGCTATATTTTTGAGCTAGCGACCCCTTTATTGACAGACCGTGCTGCCACAAGGGATAGGAAGTTTGGGTTGCACGTAGGTTGCAATAGCACGTAGGTTGTATAGTTTATCATGTATTCCCTTTGTTTGTCGAGATCGGGTATACCAAGGTGACCTGTTTGACATAGATAATGGCGGTCGGAATACGTAAACAAGTTAATCATTGTTTTTGTCTCACCGCGACGAAGGAGAGACGAGATTAAGGTGTTGCTTTTCCGTCGGCAGCGGAGGCGTCAAACATTCATATTTAGCTCCAACGTTAAGTTTTCGTTTTACACTATTTCTCAACAAGTACAAGTTCTAGGACACTCATACTTGGATAATAGTTACAACTAACACCCTGCATCACATTATATACTGCAGATGCTGAGTATGACCTACATTGATGGTCCATTGACTTTGTTTGATGCTGATTTTGGCATTTACCTCCAACGTTAAGTTTTCGTTTTTACACTATTTCTCAACATGTACAAGTGCTAGGACACTCATACTTAGATTATAGTTACAACTAACACCCTGCATCACATTATATACTGCAGATGCTGAGTATGACCTACATTGATGGTCCATTGACTTTGTTTGATGCTGATTTTGGCATTTACCTCCAACGTTAAGTTTTCGTTTTTACACTATTCCTCAACAAGTACAAGTGCTAGGACACTCATACTTAGATCATAGTTACAACTAACACCCTGCATCACATTATATACTGCAGATGCTGAGTATGACTTACATTGCTTAGTCCATTGACTTTGTTTGATGCTGAATTTTGCATTTACCTCCAACGTTAAGTTTTCGTTTTTACACTATTTCTCAACAAGTACAAGTGCTAGGACACTCATACTTGGATCATAGTTACAACTAACACCCTGCATTACATTATATACCGCAGATGCTGAGTATGACCTACATTGCATGGTCCATTGACTTTGTTTGATGCTGAATTTTGCATTTTCCTCCAACGTTAAGTTTTTCGTTTTTACACTATTTCTCAATAAGTACTAGTGCTAGGACACTTACACTTGGATCATAGTTACAACTGGCACCCTGCATCACATTATATACTGCACATGCTGAGTGTGACCTATATTTCATGGTCCATTGACATTGTTTGATGCTGAATTTTGCATTTACCTCCAACATTAACTTTTCATTTTTACACTATTTCTCAATAAGTACTAGTACTAGGACACTCATACTTGGATCATAGTTACAACTAACACCCTGTATTACATAATATAATGCAGATGCTGAGTACTTTTTTTTATTTAAATCTTTTTTTATTTTTAATTATTTTTTTAAATGTTTCACTTAGAAATACTGGTTTAAATTTTTTTTTTCTTTGTGTGCAACTACTATGAAGTTCATATCTAAAAAATCACTTAATGTATTTGATCGAAACTTCACACAATACTTTTTACAATATTTCTTAGTCATTAAACCTACTACATTAACCAAGTTAGATAACTCTTGCATGAATAAAATGCAAATTCTTGTGTCATATTTTTGCAAATCGTGACTGTTGCTAAATTCATCAAAATGTGTGTATTAACGGTTAAAGCAGACACGGCGAGACATATCATTCCGCGGAATTCTTGTATTCGTTTGCAAGGGCATGTGCAAACAACATTACATTTGTCGACCGTGACTTACAGGTAAACGACACGGCTTCAGTGTGTGTTTTTATTGGATGAGTACACTACATGCGTCAGGTGAATCCAAATAGTACAGTTCATGCAGTGTACCCATTCCATATATTTCAGTTTTGAATGATAGGTTGTATATTTTATCATGTATTACCGTTGTGTGTCGAGCTCGGGTATTTGACATAGATAATGTCGGTCGGAAAACAAGATAATCATTCTTTTTATTCGATGATAAAGGGTGCAGACAGACAACATGGCATTTGTCGACCGTGACTTACATGTAAAACGCAACAGCTTCAGTGTGTTTGTTTCTATTGGATGAGTACACTGCAGGCGTCAGGTGAATCCAAATAGTACAGTTCATGCTGTGTACCCGTTCCCTATATTTCAGTTTTGAATAATTATATATTGCGAAATGACCTATTTCACTCAATACAACTCAAACGAACGACCGTCTCAGCAGTGTAGTGATAGAGCGTCCCTACCAAGTGGGACAGATCAGGGTTCGATCCCCAGTCGAGTCAAACGAAAACACTTAAAACAAAAGTAAATATGGCTTCCCTCCTTGGCAGGCATGGTTTTGTGTATATTGTAATAACTGATGCATCAGTGTCGGAATAAGCTAACCAGCAGTACTGGTCATTTACACAGGAAACACCGCTAAGTGACTGTTATACTGTTGAAAGCGATTTAAAACACAAATGAAAGAAGCAAAACACGAACGGACATAGAGAAAGAATAACTAAGCAGATTCAAATGCTACTGTGCGCATGGACAGAATCTCTTGAGTCTTTTCACTGCACGCTGACCAATGAATCCATAAACCCTTTCCAACATGCAGCAGACGACTTTTAAAACAAAATCGAACATTTTTGGACACTCCATTTAAATGAAAGTACAATGATTAAATATGGTTGAAAACATGATGACAAAAGGAGAAATTGCTCGTTATGAGCAATTTCTTCTTTTGTCCCCATATTGCCAAAAAGCCGTCTGTTGGAGAGGCGTCAGAAAGCGTCCATATGAGGAAAAGGGTTAACAGTTAAAGACATCAGTACGGTTAAAATGTGCAGACACGTTGTACACAAGCCTCATGTTTCTGGAATATATGGAGGATAGTTAGTAGAGATATTGCCTCTCGTAACAAAAGTCCCGGGTTCGAATCCTGTGAAAAACGGTTTATGCCTTAAGGTGAGTTTTTTTCCCGAACGAACGATACGATTACTGGTTAAGTCTCCAGGAAGCAGAACACCACAGTGATTTATATCAGCTGAAAGCTTGTTTCGTAATTGGTGACCCTTCTCATATACATGTGGGTCAGAAGTACTGGAATTGATTTAAAAATCTCGGAAGTATATAGTCGTCGCGTTGTCTGCACATGTATTTCAGATGTTCGTGCCCGAGGCTATACTGGTTGATGGAAATCACGGAGGGGACGCTTCAGTATCAGAAAAAGAACCATATTTTCGGGTAACATCCGTCTGTTTTGCCAATATAGGGTTATTCAGACGAATGTGCAATTCGTTATATCTCAAACAATATATGAAGCTATTTAACACATATTGGCTCATCTTTATTGAAATAGAGTTTGTCGTTGCAAAATGTCATCAAAAAGTATTCTCAAGAGAGACTATTTTTTAGTAACACGGTCTTGTGTAGGGTTCTTTCCGAATTTTCTTTAACGAAAATTCCGACACCTGTGGTGCCTTAGGAGCGGGAGATCAGTATTTGATACTAAATACTTTTAAAATGGTAGTGCTCCAGGTTGCGTGGATAGCAAACAAAGTACCGGTTTCAGGATAAATAAAACCGGCAGTACTTATAATTTACAATACAAACGCCGTATTGTAACTGAAATACTGTTGAAAGCTGTGTAAACATACTTCATAATTCATCGCAAGTATGTTATTTTGAGTTATTTAATCGAATCGCCAGCCTGATGTTTAGTATCGTGATGTGAGGTACTATAATCTGATGTATTTTTAATAACATCATTCTGTGTTTCGCACCATTTGCCAAAGAACTGTAAGTGTTTTTTTATCTTGGATGACTGCCCTTTTCTGCCCAATCTTGTCATAGGAGTCATCTTCCAACGCATTGAAAGCAGCTTTATTATAGACATTAACTTCGTTAACAGTAACAGAACATGCCTCAGGCTCGGTTATCACGTAGTCAACATCAAGGGTTTGTTTTTCTAGGATGAAATACGTTGGATTTACATTAAGTTCGTCTTCAGATACGTATTGGTACTCGTGGTCACCTCCTCGGGAAGTTTCATTGCCGACTCTGTTATCCGCATTATCCTGTAATTCATGGTACACCGCGGTGTCATCTAATGTATTCGACTGGTTCACATGTAGAGCGATTTCATTTGTTGCTTTCGAAATATTTTTGTGTTTCTGTGTCCACCTGTAAGTCATTGATTGTAATTATTAGTCACCGGATTGGCATATTGTTTGACAACATGTACTGAAAACTGTCGACATATGAAAGATGACAGATACATTAAAAATAATTTAAACTACATTATATAAATACTTAAGACATGTAAATCGTGTTTAATGACATGACAACAGTGTATCTTGATTCAGATTTAAAAACATGAATACTATAATGAAATTAGACAAAACAAAACAACACATATCTTAATTCTGAACTAAATAACCGTTGTCTTCAACTCGTTTAGGGAGGTACGTTCTCTGCCGTGACCGAGTGGTTAGTGTGGGGGATTTTGGACAGGAAACGTCGGGTTTGATCCCTGTCCGTAACAGTCAAGGTGGAGTGCCTTTGCTCAAGGCACATTTCCTAACCTAGTACTGGTGCGTCACACAAAGGTCACACATAGGTGTTCTGTCGATGTGACAAAACACGGCATAAAACAATCAAATTGTAACAAAGAATTAAAATTTGACATTCACGTTCATAGGATTTATGTATAATCTATTAAAACAAACGGTTTTATTTACCAATAAATTAGCAGAAGAGTAATAACAAGTAATAACACCACTGCAACGGACACACCAATGTAAACTGCAACTGAACTAAAGGTAGAGAATGGTACATGTACTTCACACTAAAGTTCACCTACAGACAACTGTTGACGCATCTGCAGCAGACGACTTTTGAAAACAATGTGTTCATTTACCTCATTTCCATTTTTTTGAATTTAACAATGATTTATTTCCAAGACGTTTTCAAAGTCGTCTGCTGCAGATTTATTGTACTTAGGAAAGGGTTTTAACACTATTTTATAAACCGGTTTTCCTGGTTGGTAATTTATTTTTATATATGAGCACCGTCGAGGCGAATTGGGTTCTTTATGGAATTGTTTAACGACATATTCGCCTACGACTGCCGGAGCTCTACTTTCAGAGTTTTGCCAGAAGGTGAATTTATTATATATCTTACATATTCGGACGGTGAAAACACAAGAGAGATAATATGTTAAGATGCATTAAAAAGCAAAAGTGAAAGTTGTAAATGTGGAGTAAATCTACAAGTTGGTATAAACCCAAACATATGATTACAATTTTAAGTCAAAATATTAACGAATTGGTGGGAATGTTTGTTTAAATTTGTTTAATTCCTAATAAGGTTATGTCCTTGATAACGTAGAGGAAAACATATGATATTTACGTGCCAATCAGTAAATACTATGCTATACAATATTAAACATCTCTCGCAAACATGTACGTACATGTATCTGCAGCAAATGACTTGACACGTTGATTGTGTTGAGCTCCATTCATAGCATATGCTACATACATAGGGAATTGTATATTAATAACACAAATGTAATGCCATCAACCTCCAAGGAATACAATCCTTAATGCCACCCACACCTTTAGATATCTAGTGTGTCATGATCAGTGCAACATATTGACCTATATATGGTCGTACATTTACCACCAAATGCAGCACTATTGTTTTCAACGGTTGTGTAATATTTGTTATCAGGTAATACATTTTTGACCATTTTTCCGTGTTGACTTATTCATGGTGGTACAATTGCCGTATTTATTTTATCACCTAGTGCAGCACTATTTTTTCAACGGTTGTGTAATATTTTCATCAGGTGATATATATTTTTGAACATTTGGCCGTGTCCAGTGGAATGTTGTGTTTTGTTTTATTAATGGGTTTTTAAGCTTATTTCCAAAGGCATTGTCTAATTCCTTTAGGTATCTTTTCAAAAGTAGACAAAGACCGCATCTATAATGGGCAAAATGGTTATTTTGATCTTAGATATCCGATTTGGACGTCTGATTTCGGGACTTCGACGAAGCTCATACGAATGTGCCAGATGGTTTCAATTTGTGATTTGCAGAAAAAGTGACACATTACTTTAGCAATGTAACATATTGTCGTACATGACTTAGATTGTCAGCCTCCTTATCGCCGTTCTTAATTAACCTCACATGGTATCAGAAAATCGGGAATTTAATAAAAAAGGCTGCCGCTGTAAACATAATTGTGATCAACCCAGATTACAATGGGTGCAACAGATATGTACCAAGAAATCCAAATGTCAAAACAGCACGTACAATCTACATTAAAAGGTCAACTTTCGTCGGCAGACAAGAAACACAAAGCAGGAGGTCTCGGAATGCGGATCAACAGAAGACAATCCAGTTGTCGTACTTCAACATATTGAGGATTACCGAGACAGAACAAAAGTGTTTCTAGGTTCCGAGCTCATCAGAGAAAACAATTGGACGGTGAGAATTTTGATAATTTCGTTAATATCTTGGACTCTTGATAATGGACTGTGAGTATACCTACGCAGATGACTTTCTTGTGGACTTAAATATCAGTGGGAAAATCATAGAAATACTTTTAGATCAAGGTCAGAAATGAACACTTGATAAAACCATTGAAATTGGTCAAAATTTTGAAATTTTATACAGTCAAATGAAAATAATGACGGGGTGAAGAAGTGTTCACTGACAAATTAAGGGACTATAATCCAAAACCCTGTGTTGTCAAATTCAAAATTATGAAGAAAAAGGGGTTCAAAAAGAGTAAACCAAAGGACACTAGTGATGCCCACGATTTTTACTCATGTGATAAATATGGAACAAAACATGAAAATGGGAAGCGCCCAGTATTTGGTTCATTTGTGTAAGATGAAAAACCATTAGATCTGAATGTGCAGAACAGGACCCAAAAGTGTAAATCAACTTGAAAGTGAGCTTTATTCAGATAGCGGTGATGATGATTATTTACAAATCAAAACTACAGAAATCCAGGAAGACTATGACCATATAAATGTCCTTAGTGATAAATGGCTAGTTAATGAAAATTATGATGAAACTCCAGTGGTATGATCTTCAAGTTTATAACAGAAAAGGCAACGACATGCATATATCAGATGTACTTTCACGAGCATTTTTACCAAACGACGTGTCAGAACCAGATCACACGCGAATCGGTTAAAATGGTCTCTGTGAGCCAGTCGAAATATTCAGAAATTCAAAGCTGCACAGAATCTGAACTTTTTACATTATAAAGTGTAATAATTTGTGGATGGCCAGGTATAAGAAGCGAATACCCAATTGAAGTCCGAGCCTATTGGGACTCGCGTAAACAGCTATCAATATCAGATGGTGTTATATACTAAGGATTGATAATTGTTATTCTACCTAGTTTAGGCGCACATATACTAACACTGATACACGCGTCACGTTTATGCATTGTCAAGTGCGAACCGAGGGCTAGAGAAGTGATTGTTTGGGCTGGTTTGAACTCTGACATTGAAGCGTTAGTGAAAGATTGTAGTCAATGCACTGAACTTCAGAACCAACAAACGCGTGAACCGTTAACACCTACAAAACACCAGATCTTCTATTTGATTATAAATGCAACATGTATGTACTTCTGGTTCACTTTATATCCAAAATATAGAAAGCTGAGTGAGTTCTCAAGTGAGTACCTTTAACCGTGTTCACCAAATCAACGGATAGTGAAAGAACACTCTGACTCACAAAAGCAAACACATTTCTACTATGACAAGAAGAAAGGTGCTAAAACCCTTAATCCTATACCCGAAGGAATGTACGTGTGGATGACCAACGGTAAAAGCAACTGGAAACCCGGAGTAGTGATTTCCAGACCGCGCTCATACATAGTAGATATTGGAGATCGCTTGTACCGACGTCACATAGTACATTTACGTGTTTCGTCAGGAAAAGCCAACATGGCCTCTGATTCCGATAACTTTGCAAACACTGTATTACCGGAATATACATCTACAAGTGATGACACACGCATGTCTCCAAACTGTGACATATCTGTTATGACAGAAAACATCCCAATCGTAAACGACGTTAAACCATATGTTACTCGTTCAGCTAGAGCAGTGACCAAACCAAAGACATTTGACATAATCCCCAGTATAGTGCAAAGAACAAATATTTCTTTTAAATTTGATTCCTTTAATACTTTTAAGTTTACCAGTTCATAAACATTTAAGAGAAAGTGACAGTGATCTTTGTCATTCAATATTTAACTTGAACAATAAATATACTTCATGCAAATCATAGATGAATGCTATAGGAGTTATTTCCCTTCGACCATGGTAGAATAATAAAAACAACATTCTAACATTTTCAATTTGGTTATTTATGAAAATTAATTTTGTTTCATGTTGAGAAACTTTAGCAAGCAAGTATCTAGCTAAATAGTGATTGTTATTTTTTATCAATGAGATCTTTTTTTATCAATATGACTTTGAACAAATCTAGTCATCTGTCGAAGCAATTTGCCTGTTTGATCAAAGGTACTCGATTGTATCTAGATAGATGTTGATCTACTATCTTTGACTGGAATCCTTATCGACGTTCTGAATCACACAAGCAATTCGTCTAAAAAAACTTACTATAGTCGTCTGTGGTGCCACTGCTGTCTGTGTGATCATTGTCAGTCTTGCTGCTCTTGTTGTCTGGTAAAAGCAGAACAGAACAGAACATAACTTTATTCAAGAATATTGACTTGAAAACATATGGTTCATCGTCAAAATACAACATATTTAAACATACATGACTTTGGACATACAAATTAAAGGTAGATACATATAAAGCGAATGCGACTTTGACGATTCTGTGCCGTATGACCTAGTAAATTCTACAACAGAACAAAAGAGTCACGTGTTACGGTTAATACCTCATTGGAGATCTAATGTACACACACCACAGGCGTCGGAGTTTTCATTTGAGAAAAAAATGGAAAACCCCACAAAACATCGTTAAGATACTACAAATAGTCTCATTATATGGTCCTTATGCTGTACTATTAATAATTCGGGGGAATCCCATACAGGACTGTGTAAATATAAGTAGCCTCTCTATATGGTATTATATAAATAGTTACTATTATTGTTATACTATATGAGGATATAGAGGTTATTTATAGTAACACGGTCCTGGTAAGGATTCACAGCATTTTGCCATACGAAATCATTACGGTTATTATTATTACAGCATATGGAAACTATAGGGAGACTTTTTGTAGTATCTTAAAGATGTATTGTGGGTTTTACTTTTTTTTTCTCAAATGAAAACTCGGACGCCTGTGCACACACATTCAAAGTCTCAGTATAAGATAAGTGTCTCTGAAGTTTGGTTTCAACTTGTCTTACTTAACTCGAGTTATTGTTTGTAAATAGTTTTGCTGGACGGCAACAATTAAAATCCGATTCTGGGACGTGATATGAGCTAGCAATCCATGAAGGTGGTATTTGAAATATAGGACAAACAAAGTTCTTGAGTGGAAACGATTTTACTATTTGTAGTAACCTTGACCTCTGACTTCGATCGAGTGAACCAAAATACAATCCCAAGATAGGACTTGATGTGAGCTACCAATGTAATGCTTAAAGTGTTAACGATTTTCTATTTATATTATAAATGACATTGAGATTGACGTACATTGTAAGTGACCCTAAATGACACAACTTACTCTGAAGTTTGCTTACCATATGTCATGGCAAACTGAAGTTATGAAATGGTATTTATAGTTTTAGTAAGAGTGACCTTCAACTTGACACGAGTGACACAAACCTCAAGCCAATACAAGGACTTGATGCTGCCTATCTATCCATAAAGTTACTGAGCAGAAACTTTTTTCCCCAAATTTAGATACACTGATATTGCCCTTGAACTTATCGATCCAAAACTCAACCCAATGTTATCTGTTAACTGAAGATATTTACCTGTGAAATTTCATTAGAATTGATTTAGCATAACCCAAGTTATAGGGTGGGAACGAAAGGTGGTAACCAACTTCATTTATAATCTGGCTTGTTGAGGGTAAACGAATAAGCTAATGGTTTATAGTGTCACCCTATAATGAAAGGGCCAGCCATTTCTGACTTAAGACACATTGGTCCTGTACATCTTTTTTGCAGGTACCGAACAGACAGAACGAACCCAGCTGTCGCCACTTGGATTCAAACCGTTCATCTCTCGCTGATAATTTCTATAAATTTCTATAAAAAGACGTTAAATTAACTATATATGGAAGATGTTCACCAAATGGCGAACGAAACAATGATGAAATATATATCTTGATACAACTCAATGTTTGGAACGGTGCGCTAACAGGATATAATCAACTCAATGTTTGGCAGTGTTCGCTAACATGATATAATCAACTCAATGTTTGGCAGAGTTCGCTAACATGATATAATCAACTCAATGTTTGGAAGAGTGCGCTAACATGATATAATCCAGTCTTTTCCCCCAGCATCCATCAACAAGCGTTTAACCAGTATCAGGAGTAGGTGTCGTCTGCCTTGGTACACTGTATCATGTTTTCGCCGTAAGTCCGTCTCTTTACCCCTTTGTCTGTAAATCTGTCCGACCGAAACACTTTCATTATGTTACTTATTGACAGGCGACACATATTTCTTCGAACACAGTTGTATGCATAAAATAAGTGTATTATAATACCTGTCTGACAGAATCCCCTGAACTGAGTTGTTTACTCGTTCGTAAAGGAAAGATACAGCGTGCCTCCTCTCTTTTGTACAAAACCGTATTGGTGTAGTTTAGAGACTGTTGGTAAATCTACAATAAACAAGATATCTACATAACCGTATTGGCGTAGTTAGGAGGATGGGACTGTTGGTAAATCTACAATAAACAAGATATCTACATAAACGTACAGTCGTAGTTTAGAGGGTGAGACTGTATGTAAATCTACAATAAACAAGATATCTACATAACCGTATTGGCGTAGTTTAGAGGGTGGGACTGTATGCAAATCTACAATAAACAAGATATATACATAACCATATTGGCGTAGTTTACAGAGTGGACTGTTGGTTAATCTACAATAAACAAGATATCTACATAACCGTATTGGCGTAGTTTAGAGGGTGGGACTGTTGGTAAATATACAATAAACAAGATATCTACATAACCGTATTGGCGTAGTTTAGAGGGTGGGACTGTTGGTAAATCTACAATAAACAAGATATCTACATAACCGTATTGGCGTAGTTTAGAGGGTGGGACTGTATGTAAATCTACAATAAACAAGATATCTACATAACCGTATTGGCGTAGTTTAGAGGGTGGGACTGTATGTAAATATACAATAAACAAGATATCTACATAACCATAACAGTTTTTGCGTAGTCTAGATCTTGGGACTGTTGGTAAATCTACAATAAACAAGATATCTACATAACCGTATTGGCGTAGTTTAAAGGGTGGGTATGTTGGTTAATCTACAATAAACAATATATCTACATAACCGTATTGGCGTAGTTTAGAGGGTGGGACTGTTGGTAAATCTACAATAAACAAGATATCTACATAACCGTATTGGCGTAGTTTAAAGGGTGGGTATGTTGTTACTCTACAATAAACAAGATATCTATATAACCGTATTGGCGTAGTTTAAAGGGTGGGACTGTTGGTAAATCTACAATAAACAAGATATTTACATAACCATATTGGCGTAGTTTAGAGGGTGGGACTGTTGGTAAATCTACAATAAACAAGATATTTGTGAGTCGTGTCTGGACATGTATTCCTTTCCTACTCTATAGAAGCTTTCTGACGTCTCTGCAGCAGACGACGTTTGAAATCATTGTGAAAATGTTTTCAACTCTTTTCATTAATCATACCTTCATCTTTAGAGATTTTCCATGATTTGTTCTATGTTTTCAAAGTCGTCTGCTGCAGATATGTGTTATGAGGGAAAGGGTTAAGATATTGTTGCCTCTTCAGTTTTGCATCATTTGAAATTTATTTCGGTTACATTTCATGGGGCTACACACCTATTGTTTCTGAAGATCACTTTACTTCTATATAACATATAGGCGGACAATAAAGACGTATGCAAAGGCTCATCCGAGTCTTCATTGTACGTACAGGCAACACCATACTATGTCTATCTCGATCGCAAGGATGTGTTTCACTAAACTATACCCCGATATAAACAAACAAAACAAAACAAACAAAAAGTGAACTTTTCTAAGGGAAAAATAGGAGGAAAAGTATTAGGCACCAGTATTTATAATATTATCGCAAACACGAGAATTACGAAAAGAAACACTTAAAACAAATTGAAATTTTCATTTTTAAATTTATCATTTTCTAACAAACAAATTAATTGCAACTGTAATTTGATCAATGCTTTTCCTTTTAGTTTATTGACGTAGTAACAATTCGGAATTTGTGCACGTCAAATGCTTTGGAAAATAATTTACGTGAATTCCCAAGGTATAGTAATAATCAGCCAGGTATTTCATTCTAGTTTATCTATAGACCGATGTAGCCGAAATGCATTTGATATTACATTAATTTCAATTAGGCATCTCCTGAAGGTTTAAGCTGTATAATGAGCATTTGATTTCAACTCTTTAAACAATGTGTATTTGGTAGCGAGACCGACTAGCAGTGAGTCCGACTGCCTCGGTGGTGTAGTGGTAGAGCGTCCGCCTCGGTGCGGGAGGTCGCGGGTTCGATCCCCGGTCAGGTCATATCAAATACTTAAAAATGGTAGAAATTCGTCCCGATTATCCCGTTCTCAAACCGATTCTGATCCGATTCATATCTTTTGCATGTTAAAAAACGATATCCAGGGCTGGATCCAGTAAGTATCTTCTATTTCTACCGAATCGCAATGCCCTTCTGTTTAAATAATAATTGGCAAACAGTAGGTCTTCTTCTTCCATTTCCGTTTCGCACGCACACACGCATGCACGGAAGTGTCAAGTTTAGAAAATTCGACGTTGAAAGAGTAACCTGTATACAGATGTAATAAGAGAACAAAATCGCTAGACGCTTCTCTGTTATTCACCTTCAGAACAAGGCGGGTGATTATCGCTGCATTTCTCCCATCGTATCTCGCTAATCTTACAATCGTGTCCTTCTTCATCCCAATTTGAACGTTGCCTGTCATTTTTTATTTGTTTGGAACAAACAAATTTAGTAGCTGCAATTCTGAAGCCATACGTCTTATGGAAAAGTTCCTAAATTTCATACGCGTGAAAGTAGTACTCAATACTTGCTCTTACTTTTCAAATGTATCACGATTTTTGAAATAATGATATATTTATATCGTCTTTGTTTTCTTATGTGGTTCTTATATTCAAAGAGAATTACGAAATAAAATGAAACATTGTATTTTAAAACATGAACGCGGAGAGATTTATAAATCTCAATGAGTGGTGGACATCTTTTACTCAATTAAACTCTCTCCCATAACAGTGCTGGTTTCCTGAATGCAACAGTTGTCTACATGAATATGTGCATGATACCTTATAATATTATATGTAACAATTTGTAAATGTTTTAACAGAGGCCCACAGGGAAGACTGGGCATGCCCAACTGTGCAGCCTCTATAAATAAAATCTTTATTATTATTATTATTATTATTATTAGTGAACTGCTACAGGGAGAACTATTTCCGATTTAAGCTCCAGATACGGTATTTGAATTTTCAATCACGCATTGCAAATGTAGATAAAAACAGAATTGAAAATATTTTCTTTGTGCCTTGTCGGCCATATAAATATAGTATAAAGAATTAAAAAAACAAATATGTGCGTCATAAAATGCATTTAAAATGAGAGTAACACATTTGCAGAGAAATCGTGATCGTCGAATTCTATTTATAAATACAACGGTATGGGGGGAGGGTCGAAAGTGCGGACGCGATGTGCGGACAAATACATTATAGAGGGAAAATGCGGACATATGCAATATAGAGGGAAAATGCGGACGCAATAGAATATAGAGCAAATCTGCGGACGCTATGATTTGTTGTAAAAAATGTTTAATTAAAGATGGGCAAATGTGTATAATTTGTTACATATGATCATATCCGGGGTTTTCTTTGTAAATATATAATGTGTTTGATTGCTTTTATCAGTGATATAGATCAGAGACATATAAACATGTGTTTATATGTCTCTGTATAGATTAAACCAAAAATCGAGATCATGCTGAAATGGAATCTCTTTGTAAAGTGTTTTAACGACTTTCCTCTTTATATCAAATTCAATTCAATTCAATAAAGAGAATTGATGGATTGATTTTCCGACAAGTAAATGTCTTTTGACGCATCTGCAGCGGACGAAATTTGAAAACATTGCAAGAATAGAATAGGTTGCTAGTAACTAGCCATAGGTTTTGCTTCAATTATATCCTCTCCTTTACAATCGATTGAAGGGTCATGAGTTCTAGTTAATGTTGGGCCTCTTCATTTTCTACTTTGTAACTTTCAACAGTTTTCCATGTGCCATACTACGAGGCAAATGATCCATGCAACATTCTATTATGTAGGGTACTTGGAAGGGGCAGAACAATTTAAATAACAAATAAACAATAAGTATATATATATATACAACACTTTTAATCTTAATTTGTTTCTAGTAATTATATATATATATACAACTATAATACTAATCTATAACAAATAAGTTAAATGTTTTTTTCTTGCTGTGTAAACAGTAAAAAGCAACATATATTGAAAACATTGTGGGAAAAGGAAAATTTGCTTATTTAAACAATTTCTTAATTCCCATAACCTTTCTTTACCGTCGTATAAACCAAATTTGTATTTGAAGGCTGTTATAAGTAAAACACTTAAATGTTGCCAATTTAATCACATATCTTATCATTATAATAGCCAAATAATTAACAAAAGTTGTCGAAATATCCACAGGTGCATTAACACAAGATTTGTGAAACCAATTTGTGCATATATCACATTGTACCATGACGGTATCGACACATCCCGGCAAGTTACAAATACATACATGTATATGATAGGTTTATTGGGAAAAGGGGTTACATTTATAATTTGTTTGGAATGACACTCGTACACAATGGTAATTAACAGTGTATGGTCACCCATCCTTAATTGATTTGGCAAGCTTAAAACCCTTTAAAGGAAACAGCGGCCAGCTTAGGTGTATACTGTAGAGTATAATTCGGACGGCACAGGTATTGGTTTTCTCTGGAGCATTTAATCCTTTTATAATGCAAATGAATTCAAAAGCCTCTGCAGTCTGAAGCATGTTTCTTTTAAAGTGCTCATATAAATATTAGTACTGCCTTTTTCCACAATATTTTCTACATGATTTCAATTACTCTTTCATTTGGATAGATGTTTCTTTTTTAGCTCACCTGAGCACGAAGTGCTAAAAGTTAGTTATTGTGATCTCCTTTTGTCCGGCGTCTGTCGTCCGTCAACATCTTCTCCTCAGTAACGAGTGGGTCAATTGGGATGAAACTTCACAGAAAGCATCCTCTCATTGACCTCACCAGAATTCCTTCAAATGTTTGTGATTTATGCAGAATTATGGTTTCCATGGCAACGAAAATAAAAAAACTTTAAAAATTCTTCTTCTACCAAACTGGTTGGCAGATTTTCAAATTATTTTAAAGAAGTGTTCCTTGGCCGCCAGGGAGCGGGGCTTTTTTGCCTTATATGGCTATAGTGTAAACTCAAAAAAATCTTCTCCTCCAAAAGTGTCAGGCCGATTTTCAAATAATTTTGTAGAAATGTTCCGAGGGTGACCCTCTATCAGATTCCTTCCAGCCAAGTTGATTGGTCTAAAAACATGGCCGCCAGCGGTCGGGGCTTTTTTGCCTAATATGGCTATAGTAAAAACTTGAAAAATCTTCTCCTCCGAAAGTTTTTGGCCAATTTTCAATTCTTTTTGTAGAAATGTTCATTGGGAGACCATCTATCAGATTCCTCCAAGCCATGTTGATTGGTCGAAAAACATGGTCGCCAGGGGGCAGGGCTATTTGGCCTTATATGGCTATAGTGAAAACTTGAAAAATCTCTTGTTAAGCAGGAAGCTTTTGAGTAAGATTTTAGAAAACCCTTGGTCGATTGTGATTTTTTTTGTAACAAAAATTGGTAAATACTTAGATGAGTGAGTCGGGGCCATAATGGTTATCCATTTGTTTTACATGTCTTTTGAAACTTGGAAATTAAATATAATATTCACATGTATTTCTCATGATTTATTTTTATAGACAACTAAAATGGCATTTAATTTTAACGGATGCGTCATTTATTCTCTTACCCGAAGTTGTAATATTTATAAACAATGCATAGTTTATAAATCACACATCTATGCAAAGGCAAATGTTTGAACAGTTTTATGTACCCAAACAAATTCAGTGCCTTCAGCGCTTTGATTACTTATGTCGTAGTTAACTGTATAAAATATATGAAACATTTAGGGTTTTACAAAGAATTTAACAAATTTTGCAATACTTATGATCGTCACATGCAGTATCAAGCCCGGGTCGTCGGGTCTTAAATCCTGCTGGCTAAACACTCGGCCACGACAGATGTCGTTGTGTAAACGTAGGTCGATAATAAGACCACCGGGCAACCAATCAATCCAATCAATACTCTAATTCATAAGACAATTTCTATAGCAGAGTATCCATGGATGACTGAGTACAATCCCCCTTTAATAATCAAAGTACTAAAAGTACTAAAATGCGGGGGATGTTGGCTCTAGAGAGTTAACAAGATTTTCCTTCAATTTGACATAGTGACCTACTTTTTGATCCAACATGACCCATGTTAGAACTTGACTTAGATATCATTTAGACAGATATTCTGATAAAGTTTCAACATGATCAAGCTAAAAATGCAGTATCCAGAGTGTTAACAAGATTTTCTTTCAATTTGGCCTAGTGACCTAGTTTATGACCCAATGTTTCTGACCAATATTCGAACTTGACCTGGATATAATTAATACAAACATTCTGACAAGGTTTCAAAATGCTGAAGCAAAAATTGCGGCCTCTAGAGTGTGGCCAAGCTTTTCCTTTACATTCTGATAAAGTTTCAACATGCTCAAGTTGAAAATAAGGCCTGTGAAGTATTAACAAGATTTCCATTCAATTTGGCTTAGTGACCTAGGTTTTGACCCGGCTTGACCCATATTCGAACTTGGCCAAGATATCGTATAGATAAAATGTGGCTTCTACAGTATTAACAACATTTTCCTTCAATTTGGCCTAATACAGATCTCTTCATATCGATTTTTACACTTTTGGTTATGACAGATTAGTCATGCATTTTGACTGAATACACGAAGGATTGCGATTGCCTTCATAGTCAAGTATGCGTACTAATACCAACCCTGGCGTCCAGATAAGACGGAGCAGATGGACAGTGTGATCGTAACCTGCGTTGTACAGAAATGCCAGATAAGACGGAGCAGATGGACAGTGTGATCGTAACCTGCGTTGTACAGAAATGCCAGATAAGACGGAGCAGATGGACAGTGTTATCGTAACCTGCGTTGTACAGAAATGCCAGATAAGACGGAGCAGATGGACAGTGTTATCGTAACCTGCGTTGTACAGAAATGCCAGATAAGACGGAGCAGATGGACAGTGTGATCGTAACCTGCGCTGTACAGAAATGCCAGATAAGACGGAGCAGATGGACAGTGTTATCGTAACCTGCGTTGTACAGAAATGCCAGATAAGACGGAGCAGATGGACAGTGTTATCGTAACCTGCGTTGTACAGAAATGCCAGATAAGACGGAGCAGATGGACAGTGTGATCGTCACCTGCGATGTACAGAAATGCCAACGTGTTCCTTTTTCGCTAGGATATAATGAACAACTTTACTATGGAATACATGTTCCAATCTTGGTTTACGACACCAGTATTATCTACGGTCTGTTCTTAGGTATCGATGAACGATGTACGTATGAATTTACTAGGAATACTGTTGGCCAAGTTTAGAAAGGAAGGATAAATAATGCAGGCTATTATAACCTTGTTAAGTACAATACACTCGCGACAATTCGAAGTCGAAATGGACTGTAAAGTACTTCGAATTATCAATATGTTTCAGTTATTCATCAATGTATGCTGATCAAGCTTCGTAATTCCTTTATACATAAATATAAAATAAAATATGGTACCAGAAGTGTGCAAGGCCATCGTGTAAGCCTACAAGGGTGAAGTGTTCGCTCCGCCCACATTCTTTATTTTGCCGCCCCGTCTGTGTAACCAGACAGCCTGTTGGAGTACAGCGTGGTATTCTGCCGGAGGAAGTCAATGAAAAGCTCCTTCACATCCTCCGATAAGTTGTCGACGACCTAGGGGGCTACCCTCCTCCTCCACACCCTCCTCTTCTTCAGCCTCCCGAGCCTAGGGTTCAGGTTCCAGTTCAGGGACCGGGTCAGCAGCAGCAACACGCTCCTCTTTATATGGCGGCGGTGAATGGCGAGGATCTTCAGGCTGCTCCTGCTTATCTACTTGTGGTAGTAGTGCAGGGCGGGGCCTTCCTACGTCTTGGTTTCTTCGGTGGCATAGATTGGCCTTCTTTCTTTAAAGATTGGTCTTTTTTCTTCGTAGTGTAGATGCCGTAATGTGTCGCCGAATGCTCAGACTAGAATGAAGCTCCCGTGACTGGTGGCTTTTATACACTCCCTCCCAGACCGCCTGGGCCGTGTCATACCGTAGTAGAACGCAATGCGCCGTAGCGTGCCGGGACCGTTAACCGTCACACGCCGAGAAGCGCCGTGATTGGACGATTCAGACCACTACGGACCGCCTCCAAGTTATATTACGGCCTATTACGCACTGTCACGTTTTGTTGCGTTCACCCCGTTTTACTACGGCCTACTACGTTTTTCATCCGCACCGTGACTGCCGTGGCAAATCGTTTGACAGTTTAAAAATATGGCCCGGCATCCACGGCAATCGCGGCCTGTCACGTTTGCCAATTCCGTCCATCCACGTTGTCTCACGTCCATCCCGTTTTGTCCACGATTGCCAGAAACGAGATTGCCGTGGCCTCCGGGAGCATCATGTAAACCTAGCATTAGATTTTTTGACAGCTTAGGAGCCACATTTTCAGAACAACATGGATTTTCTTAAATTGAAAGTAAAATTCACTGCGGAATAAGGGTGACCTTTGATTTGACGTCATAGCTAAAAGTAAAGGTGGGATAGCATGTGAGTTTTTTGTGCTTTTTTGGTAGTTTTGATGAATAGGTTTCTGGGTTATTTCAACTGTTGGGAAAGAGCCATAGCCCAAAACGCTATAATGGTCGCCTATGGAAATGAATTGCTTCCATCTGACCAACAGTAAACGAGCGGTGCTCTGTGAAAAACACCCTTAACGTAAGTATTACAGTTGTGGAAAAAGATCTGCCTGCGCATCTATGCAGTGAGATCCAAATGGACAATGTGTATCAGAAGTGTCCTATGACTTTTAGCGAACAGTGTAAAGTCAGGCAAAGCTGTGTGGACGCGCAGCTTAGTATGGATCGTCAAGGGTTGCAGAAGACTAAGTGTTAGTTTTCGCAGAGCGTCACCTAAATGTTACCTGTTTTATACACAGCGATTGTGTGTTCTTCCTGATCACCACATAACAAATGGGAGTTAGGACAGTTGGCTTCACAATCGTCCGCACGTTTAGTGGTTTGGCTACCGAGACAGAAAAAACCGGTTCCAGTCTAAAACGAAATACAATTGTACCGCTAAATCATTCAACTAGTATCACCATCCAAGAATTTCTTGCATATACACTGAGAAATGTTTTTCTTGATGTCTGTGCTTAATCTTATTAAAAAGTAAGGAACAATATTGGCAAATATTCGACAGCACATACATGTTTCGCAAAACAAGTTTGCGCATTAGAAAATGTTGCTTAAAGTCTCGTATAGCGGGATAAATAAATTTTGACCAAAGCCACGAAAGGCTGAACAAGGGTTAAAGCTTGGAATGAGGTTTATTTAAACACTAAATTAATTGTAACTATATTTATATCGCCTTCTGTATATAAAATACGCCACGCGAAAATCAAGCTTAAAAGGTTTCAAAATTAATCCAATTTCCTATCAAATGACATAGTTCATTGGTTTTGGTCGAGGCTTCAAGGACAACTGTACGGTCAGGGACGATTTAAGACTGTGCCAAGGATATGCTTATAGCATTGGTAAAATTAACCTCAGAAGCATCATCAACATATAACATGTTCAAACAAACTGGGAGAAATAAAACTGCGTTTTAATGGTGTTTTACGCCACTTTTAACAATGATTTCGTTATACCACGACATCTTCTGGGTTGGTTACAAGAGCTACTGGTTCATTCATACTGATACCAGCGAGTTAGTCGCAAGAAGGGAAAGCCTTTTATACCATCTTTAAGTCGTTATAACCTGGCCGGGAATCGAACCCGCGACCTCCCGCAGCCTAGGCACCTCTACCACTTAACCACAGAGGCGGTGCAAGACAGAGAAATACATCTTCTATTTGTTTGGACATGCTCATGAACGAAATCCTATGTCTTAATCGAGATTTCAATTTTGAAAACAGTAAATAAAAAGTTCCGATTAGATTAGATACCTTGTGTATGAAAAAATAATATATTGTTGTTTTCCCTACATATTTAAAAGCTTAAAACCTTTCCTGAAAACTGAAATGTTGTCATTAAGTCCTTTTCCACATTCAGGTTCAATTAAACACAACTGCAGCAGGTTTAAAAAAAAAAAAATGATGCAAACAGGGAAAGTTTCTTTCAATGAACAGTTCTTCCCTTTGATACAATGTTTTTCGTTATTCATTAACTATACTCTTACTAATAAATATGTGTCTATGTTTTTTCATAGATGTTTACAACGTCATCTGCTGCAGAGCGGTTGTGTTTGAAAAAAGAGTTAATACAATAAATAGATATTTGGTACAAACCGATTCTCGTTGGTGTCGTTACACATATACAGACACTGTTCGATTGACGGATAAACTGAGGAACCAAAAGGTACAGACGTCTCATAACACCCTGTAAAGAAATAAAATGTATTTATTCCTATGTCATTATCATTCTGTCTTATTAATTAGGGTTTATATGTTTCGTTAACGATTATTTTTTCTTCATTAAAGTATTGATGCTGCTTTACTTTTTACCCTTTCCAATATACAGGACGCTTTCTGACGCCTCCGCAGCAGACCACTTTTGAAAACTTTGCGACAAAAGGAGAAATTGCTCATAACGAGCAATTTCTCCTTTTGCCACAATGTTTTCAACCCAATTCATTGATTAAATGTTCACAAACATTTTTCTATTTTTTGCCAAGATGTGTTCATAGTCGTCTGCTGCAGATGTGTTGTATCGGACAGGGTTAAACAGAATTTTAATTATAATAACACGTTGAGACAGCCAATTGTGTTTGCAGTCAAACTATTTCAAGCTCCTTTAGAAGTTTGCTTCATCATACATGTATCGATTCCAAACATCAGGTTGTTTTGGTCCGCTGTCCAGTTAACGAAAATCATTTGTATCGTTACTAACCTACTATGTTTACTGTAGTACGCCGGGTACCAACCGCTCTACACTTCAAATGCAAACTATACACCTCTAGGGCTTTTCGCTATTAATGTGAATGACATATAAAACGAGCCAAGAAAATCAGAAAGATAAGCATTTTGGCCGGCACCAGTATTATATTTCTTGACACCGGTATTATATTTCTTGACACCGGTATTATATCTCTTGACACCGGTATTATATTTCTTGACACCGGTATTACATTTCTTGACACCGGTATTATATCTCTTAACACCAGTATTATATCTCTTGACACCGGTATTACATTTCTTGACACCGGTATTATATATCTTGACACCGGTATTATATCTCTTGACACCGGTATTACATTTATTGACACCGGTATTATATCACTTGACACCGGTATTATATTTCTTGACAACGGTATTATATTTATTGACACCGGTATTATATTTCTTGACACATTTCTTGACACCGGTATTACATTTCTTGACACCGGTATTATATCTCTTGACACCGGTATTATATTTCTTGACACCGGTATTACATTTCTTGACACCGGTATTATATCTATTAACACCGGTATTATATCTCTTGACACCGGTATTACATTTCTTGACACCGGTATTATATCTCTTGGCACCAGTATTATATGTCTTGACACTGGTATCACATTTCTTGACACCAGTATTATATTTATTGACACCGGTATTATATCTCTTGACACCGGTATTATATCTCTTGACACCGGTATTATATTTCTTGACACCGGTATTATATCTCTTGACACCGGTATTATATTTCTTGACACCGGTATTATATCTCTTGACACCGGTATTATATTTCTTGACACCGGTATTATATTTCTTGACACCGATGCATCACGCGTAATATTAGCCCCGCAATCCCGAGCGACAAGGAGGGAAGCAACTCCCATCATTCTTTAAAGTATTGGTATGAACCGGCCGGGGATCCATTCAAGGTCAAGGGCCCAACTAAATACGGATACGGTCTGGAGATCGCCTATCCATGTTCGTTTTGCAACAGAACTGACTTAGGATACCGGATAACCTCTGAAAACATCACCTCTGTTGTACAAACACTTCTTTATAACAACACATACACATTTACAATACAATACAATATAATATAATATAATATAATATAATATAATATAATATAATATAATATAATATAATATAATATAATATAATATAATATAATATATAATATAATATAATATAATATAATACGATACGATACAATACGATACAATACAATACACTTAAATACACTTAAACTGTATCCCATTATATCAATACTGTATACAAATGAACCTCTACAGAGGAACCATACAGAACTAACTTGTCTCTGCCCGGGCCTGTTGTTACCCTTGGTTAGACGTTGAACTGTACATGGCAAAATTAAACATTTCGTATTTTGCATGATTTATTATTTCATGCATTGTAATGGAAGGTTGAGAAATTGAATGAAGATATATTAAGAGCCATTAAGCTAAAATTAGTCATCTATACTTTAATATTTCTTAAGCCGTTCCCTGTTGACCCATCGGGTGACTTTGAAAGATAGTGAGGGAAAATAATGAATAGTCCCCCCTTTCTAACAATGTTTCAAACTTTTTGTAGAAAAATACAATTATCCAAATATTGATATATTTTTCAAAGAGTTTCTAAGCTATCGCGTCAGAAAATAGCATGTCGTCAGCTAAATATAGTGTTAACCTCTAGATATTAATCATTTACCACATACAGTAACTCAACAGCAGACGACTTTGCAAACATCTAGGTAAAGATAATTTAGAAAGAACACTCATTGAATAGAGTTGAATGGATTATGACAAATATATTTAAGTGTTTTGAGCAAATTCTCATTTTTTAACCAGGGCTTTCAGAATTGTTCTGATGCAGATGCGCCCATGTATGTCTGCATGTGTCAGAAAGTTAATATACATGTATAGTCAAACCTGTGCTAAAGACCACCTTTGCTTAGCAACCGCACTTAAATTTCCAAATTGCTCAATTTCTGCATAAATGACCCTGTAATAATAGACCACCTAAGAACAAAGATCAGGTTGTTCTTTTCCCATGGGTGGTCTTTAAAAACAGGTTAGACACTATATCATATAGGGCAGTCTAACACAGACCCGTAAACTGTAGAACGACGAAATCCTTCACATAGCCAACCCAGGCATTCTCGTCTTCACCAAGTTGGGAAGATAAATCTGACGTCACTGTTGTAACTTCTCCTTGAAAGCGAATGTTTGTGACAGGTCGCATGCTTTATTCGTATCGACCCATGTTTTGGCATCTGTTAAATACTAGCTGTGCACAACCGAAAAAATCAATGATCTGCTTCTGGCAAAACGGGTTCAAATCATAGGTAATTTGCATTTAAGAACATTTGTAAAAACTCAACAAAAGACCATGTTCAGCTACAAATAGTCTTTCTTTATAGTTCATATACTCGTACAATAATAATAATGACGGCTATGTTTTCGTTTGAGAACATTTGGGAAAACCCCACACAAGAATGTTTTATTATAAATACCCTCTCTATATGGTTTTATATTATTATTACTAAAATAAATGAACCATACCAATTACAAATAAATTTTGAATTTATAGAGAAGGTATTTATAGGACCTCAGGCCGGTGTGGGATTTTCCAAATGTTCTCAAAGGAAAACATTACGGTCTGTATTATTATGGTATCTGAATCATATAAGAAGACTATTTATACTACCTCCGTCCTGTGTCGGTCATTATTATTATATAGTATATGGTCCATATAGAGAGACTATTTATACTACCTCCGTCCTGTGTCGGTCATTATTATTATATAGTATATGGTCCATATAGAGAGACTATTTATACTACCTCCGTCCTGTGTCGGTCATTATTATTATATAGTATATGGTCCATATAAAAAGACTATTTATACTACCTCCGTCCTGTGTCGGTCATTATTATTATATAGTATATGGTCCATATAGAGAGACTATTTATACTACCTCCGTCCTGTGTCGGTCATTATTATTATATAGTATATGGTCCATATAGAGAGACTATTTATACTACCTCCGTCCTGTGTCGGTCATTATTATTATATAGTATATGGTCCATATAGAGAGACTATTTGTAGTAACACTGTATTGTGTGGGTTTTATTCCTAATGTTCTCAAACGAAAACTCGGACGCCTGTGGTCAAATAGTTCGATTGATTGATTGGAGCTTTTCGACAGTATGTCAGTTTATATATCAGGGCGGATAAGTTTCCTTATTTCTAACATTTTGTTTGTACCAATACAGTCAGCGGCGTTCAGTGAAAACGAACTGTAAGCCATATTCGACAAGTGAATTTATGGCAAAGTAATGAAGTATTCCAACTTAGTTTCCATACTATAGGTCAAATAACACCAAAATGCATTGAATATATGAAAATGAGTTTATATTCTGTGTACATTTGTATACATATGATGTAAAGGAAATGTTTGATTTGATCATTATTAGTAATTTGAACTTATTTGAAAGTGAAAGTATCCAGTTTTGGCCTAGTCCGATTTTGTTCAATATGACTGTAACCGTCTTCGCGGGTCGAGTTCAATATTACATAATAGATGACCCCCAATTGTTCAGGATATTTTATATCTAAGATGTTATTCTTTTCAATCTCATAAAGTGTCCTACCTTTAACATATTTAAAAAACCCAAAAACAATTGAGCTTTGAAACTGGTGGTTTTATATGGAAACAAAGAAGGAATTGAATTGGTGTATCATGACTTATATAAGAGCGGTGCTCCGTGAAAACAGAGCTTACTGTAATTATTACAAGTCTAGATAAGAATCAGCTTGCACATACATTTAATCTCATTCAAAGGGATAACTATAGGTCAAATTACACCAAAATGCATTGAATATATGAAAATGAGTTTATATTCTGTGTACATTTGTATACATACATTGTATGATGTAAAGGAAATGTTTGATTTGATCATTATTAGTAATTTGAACTTATTTGAAAGTGAAAGTATCCAGTTTTGGCCTAGTCCGATTTTGTTCAATATGACTGTAACCGTCTTCGCGGGTCGAGTTCAATATTGCATAATAGATGACCCCCAATTGTTCAGGATATTTTATATCTAAGATGTTAATCTTTTCAATCTCATAAAGTGTCCTACCTTTAACATATTTAAAAAAACCAAAAACAATTGAGCTTTGAAACTGGTGGTTTTATATGGAAACAAAGAAGGAAATGAATTGGTGTATCATGACTTATATAAGAGCGGTGCTCCGTGAAAACAGAGCTTAATGTAATTATTACAAGTCTAGATAAGAATCAGCTTGCACATACATTTAATCTCATTCAAAGGGATAACTATAGGTCAAATTACACTAAAATGCATTGAATATATGAAAATGAGTTTATATTATGTGTACATTTGTATACATACATGTATGATGTACAGGAAATGTTTGATTTGATCATTATTAGTAATTTGAACTTATTTGAAAGTGAAAGTATCCAGTTTTGGCCTAGTCCGATTTTGTTCAATATGACTGTAACCGTCTTCGCGGGTCGAGTTCAATATTGCATAATAGATGACCCCCAATTGTTCAGGATATTTTATATCTAAGATGTTATTCTTTTCAATCTCATAAAGTGTCCTACCTTTAACATATTTAAAAAACCCAAAACCAATTGAGCTTTGAAACTGGTGGTTTTATATGGAAACAAAGAAGGAATTGAATTGGTGTATCATGACTTATATAAGAGCGGTGCTCCGTGAAAACAGAGCTTACTGTAATTATTACAAGTCTAGATAAGAATCAGCTTGCACATACATTTAATCTCATTCAAAGGGATAACTATAGGTCAAATTACACCAAAATGCATTGAATATATGAAAATGAGTTTATATTCTGTGTACATTTGTATACATATGATGTAAAGGAAATGTTTGATTTGATCATTATTAGTAATTTGAACTTATTTGAAAGTGAAAGTATCCAGTTTTGGCCTAGTCCGATTTTGTTCAATATGACTGTAACCGTCTTCGCGGGTCGAGTTCAATATTGCATAATAGATGACCCCCAATTGTTCAGGATATTTTATATCTAAGATGTTATTCTTTTCAATCTCATAAAGTGTCCTACCTTTAACATATTTAAAAAACCCAAAAACAATTGAGCTTTGAAACTGGTGGTTTTATATGGAAACAAAGAAGGAATTGAATTGGTGTATCATGACTTATATAAGAGCGGTGCTCCGTGAAAACAGAGCTTACTGTAATTATTACAAGTCTAGATAAGAATCAGCTTGCACATACATTTAATCTCATTCAAAGGGTAACACGTGCCAGAAGTTTATCAAAACACAACCTTCTGTTACTATTTTGCGAACAGTATAATACTGGATCAGACTGTGTGGATCCGCAGGCTTGTCTAATTCTTCACTGATCACAAATACTTTAATGTTTATATTCGCAGAAACGACTAGGATTCTTTATATGGCATACTTTTCAGAGAATTATTGAGAAATAATAGTGGACTATATCTTGATAAATAAGTGTTTCAATCTGTGTTTTATCAAGTGATACTAATTACTGTCTCAAACTTTGATAAAAGACAGTTTGAGACAGTAATTAGTATCACTTGATGAAATAGAGTTTGAGACAGTAATTAGCATCACTTGATAAAATACAGTTTGAGACCGTAATTAGTATCACTTGATAAAACACAGTTTGAGACAGTTATTAGTATCACTTGATCAATTCAATTCAAACAGTTTATTAACTCAATTCATGGTACACATGACAATATGAGCAACATACTTGTTTTTATTACATACCTATCCATTGAAATTTAAGTGACATAAAATCAATATCAATTTTTAAAAAAAATGATAACTAACACTGTGACAATAACACTTTTAGTTTTTTTATATCATCACTAGTGATGATATCATTTTTGCCGGAACTACTTTTTTTAGATTTGGAACATCTTTGGAATTTAAAGTGGGTTTAATACTAGGAATTTAAAAAAAAACTGAGACCGAATACTAGGAAAATGACGTCACGTGAGCGGTTTTGACGTCATAACGCTAGTCATTTGGCGCCAAATAGAAGCAGCAGTATTTGGTTACGTAACATTCATACGCCTAAGGCCAAGTCATTTTTTTTTTATATGTTTATGTCACTCGGGAACAAAGGGGTAATTTGGTGTAAAATCACTCAACCTACGGTTTCGTGATTTTAACCAAATTACCCCTTTTTCCCTTGTGACATAAATTCTAAATCAAAAACATGCAGTTAGTTATTCTCTATTTATCACATAACTTGTACTCCAGGAGTGACATAAAGCAGTGACATAAATATCATATGTAACTAGTTACATAAATAGCCGACTCACAGCACGTACGTGACGTCACTCCAGTGTGACGTCACTTTAAATGACAGCATATTGTTTACAATTGTTCTGAATTTCGGCATTTATTAAAAATATTGTTTAAAGAGAATAAATCTCGATAAATTAAATGTTATAAGTGCCTTGTTGCTAATTTTGTATAAAATCAAAAGGTTATTGATAGGGACTATTTTTTACAGTGGAAGTATGTATTAGAACTTCGGGGTGAACTTCGGTCACTTTTTATATGAGGGCGAAGAAAGATAGATTTAAAGATTGAAAACAATCTTTTTATGGTGTTATGTGATAAATAGAATCTTACATTCGTGCTTATTTGATATTGTTTTTATGAAACTCGTCGACTGAAACGAATATGACGCTCGGCAGAGCCTCGCGTCATATTATTTCAGTCGACTCGTTTCATAAAAACAATATCAAAATAGCACTCATGTAAGATCGTCTATCTATAGCACTTACAGGTTAACATAACTAATAGATTATGGATTTACAGAAGAGAAAAACATAAACATTTTAACCCACAAAGTTATCCATTTCTAACCCCTTCAGCGCGTGTTGATTATTTGTAGTACGTCCTTTGCGAAAGGTGCAGGCCAATATCAGCCGGTATTAGTTTGAAAACCAAATATGGTGGGGTGAATATTAGTAGGAAATGTGTGAACATATAGTTGGGCCAGTTCAAAGAAGCCTTAACTATGATTTCTAACATAAGCATTTAGACGTAACAATACAATACAATTTCTTTATTGCCCCCTTTCTAGGAGATATTGTAAGTACATGTACAATTTTTCACGATTAACAGAAATACAAACAAACAACAATACAGGTTAAAAATTATCCATAGTTGGATTTGTGAAGGAGAAGAAAAAGAAAAACAGCAAAACAAAAAAAAAAAAAAAAAACTAAGAAAATAATGTATATCAATGTATATACACGCATGACAGATCGTCATTTACATACTATGTATAAAGCATGTGTGCAGTTTTGCTGAGAATAAATATATAGTGCTCGTTTGGTGCTGGCACATACCAGTGCTTCAATATATCGCTTTTAACCAGAGTAATACATTTGAAGACACCGGTATATGTATCTAAAAGTACAATCTAGCAGCTGTAGGTTATCCAGCTCGTCAAGGTATGGGAATATTGGCGCGCCTAATATACGTAGCGTAAATATTAAGCTATCCTGTTCAAAGAGGTCATCGGCAAATGTAGTTCCATATTTGGATGATAATTCCAATTTTAAGTGCGATTTCGCTTCTTCTATTAGAGTACACTCAGATAGAATGTGGCCCAGCTCTCCCTGAAATGTTTTGCCGCATTCAGTACAGACTGTATTACATGTTAAGATGGGACGTGACCATATTTTAGCTATTGTATTCATGGTTGATCTGAATGAGCTAGATTTGGATACCCTGTATATTATTCAAGGATGGATATACGGATGCAAAAGGCGGAAGAAGGCACAATCTGGGTTGTTAGACAAACGATCATCCCACATTAGCTGTTCTCGTACACGAACTGCATTACGGACAGTATTCTTCCATGAATATTTAGAGGGCAGTGAGTTGTCACAAAAGAAGTTATTTAGAATAGGCTGCAAGTTGTACTTAATAACTGTACGGCATATGTCAGGGATAAATCCAAGAGTGACGGAATTTTTGTCTGAGAGGTACATGAAATATTTTCTAATGAATATTTCCTTTGTAATGCAAGCCTCTGGTAAACACAATATTTTGTGTAAAAACATTAATTTTCTTGTCTCTATAAGACTGCTTATTCTAAATAGACCTAGCATAGACTCTGCAATATCCGATCTAGTTCTTCTTGCAAATCCCTGTAATTTCTTTGCAACAAAATGTTTGAATATTACGATCTGATTTAAGTCGGTGTTCGTCATATTGTTCCAAAGTTCTGATCCATATAGGAGGATGGGTAATATAATCTTGCAATAAAGGTTTGCTGAAACAATTGGATTTACTCCCTGTGGATTAACCCCCTGGCCAACCATCGAAAAGAGAGCGTTACGAGACTTTTGAATGCGTTCCTTTAAACGATTACCTAGTTTCTGGTTCGAATCATGGATGATGCCTAAATGTGTCATCGATTTATCTTGCGGGAGAAAATGTTGCCCATACAGGATTCCAACCCTTGGCTCATAACGCTTCTTGCTGAACACAATGACGCTTGATTTTTTAACATTTACCTCTATTCGCCATGATTGACAATACCGATACACCATATCAATCATGTTTTGTAAATTTGATGGGGATATGGCTAACAGCGCTATGTCATCGGCAAAGGATGGATTACTAACCGGTGTAGACATGATTTTAGTACCTAAGTTACAGTCCTGGAGATCCGTTATCAACTCATTTATATATACTAGATACAGGAAAGTGGACATAACTCCTCCCTGACGTACTCCACGTACAATTTTGAATGATTCAGACGTTTGTTTAGCGTACCGTACGACGCACTGTAAATCAGCGTATGAAGCTTGAACGATCCTCAAAAGTTTACCCACAAGGCCCATACGACCAAGTTTAAGAAATAATGACGTGTGTCTTACAGTATCAAAGGCGCCCTTTTAATCGAGGCTTGCGACGTAAACGTCACTTTGACGTTCGACGTTATAGAACACAGCTTCTTGGACGTTAAAGGCAGTGGTTATGCAGCTTAAAGGGATACTCGCCCATATCATGCGCCATCTGCGAGATAAGAATCTTGGCACCAAGAACCATAATCGCGGAAGTACAACTTTTCTAAAATTCTAGCATGGGTTACTTCCCCTCCTAATTTCCGGTTGTGAAAAATCTTCAGATTAATATGTCAACAATCAGTAATCAAAGCGCTGAAAGCGCTCGTGGTATAGGGGCATATGTAAGTTGAAAACATATGGCATAGATCATATGGACAAATATTGTTGAAATAATGAAACAATGACCTTTAAACAAACCAAACCAAAAATGTTTGAAGCAACACATATTGCCTGAAAGCGCATGTGGTATAGGGGCATATGTAAGTTGAAAACATATGGCATAGATCATATGGACAAATATTGTTGAAATAATGAAACAATGACCTTTAAACAAACCAAACCAAAAATGTTTGAAGCAACACATATTGCCTGCCAATAACATATACCTCATTTGTCAAAGTTTTACCCTTTTCTTGTATAAACAAAATATCGAAGGACAAAAGATTGACAAAAAACACCGAGCAGCTACCCTTAATTAAAATATTTCTAATTCAGAAATCACTAAAGATCCACAATGTATATTGTAATCATGCTGATAAATGAAAGACAATCGAAAGCATGATAGATTTATGTTTCTTTTGCACTGCACAATTGCAGCTCTGAGTTTCCTATACACCAAGTCTTAAATTGATATATTGGACATATATTGAGACAATAACCGAAGAAATGAAAAAATTGAGTTTACACCTAAAAAACAGATTAGATTTGACGAAGTACAAAGCTTGGGGAAGCACTCATTAACGAAAAAGGGAATTTCACGGAACGTATGTGTTGCATGCGAAAGTCATATAATAAGTGAGAACATGGGAAGACAAAAATATACACACTCCAAACGCAGCATGCTAAATTTATGGTAATGGTGCACTGCAAATCTGTAGGTCATAAGTTACCTACAAACCAAGTTTGAAATTGATACAATGAAAATTAATTGAGACAATCGCTGAACTAAATAAGGAAAAATGGAGATAACTGAAAAAAACCAGACCAGAGTTATGTACCTAGTACTTTGCCGTTCTCCTGATCACACGGGTATAATTGTGACCACTTTGAAATAAATCTGCCATACAGAAACAACGTGTTGACCAATACATGCAATCCATGACGGACGGACGAATGCACATTCAGGCAGACAGCCGGCCGGACGCCGGATTATACCTCCAAGCTTTACAGACAGAGACAACTCATAAAGTATTGATTACAGAAGACTGGTTCGATGCGTCAAAAGACGTCAGCTTAGATTATGGTATTTGTAAAGTATTTGCAATTTAATTGTATCTCCGAAACGGGACCGGACCGTCAAGGTTAATTTTCAAAAACCTATTTAGACTACATTTCTAGTTTATTTGTCAACAGATACATCTAGGACTATATTACACGTTGATGAACGTTGAGTCTTCAATTAACGCAAATGCATATACATTATAATTTTAGTCCCAAAATCGCTAGAAGCGCCTCAATTATAAAATAAATAATGACCTTGCGGTTATAACTCGGATGTGTTGACAATTTCGGCCAAATGTCTTTCCGACGTTTGACAAAAGTCAATGCGACATGCGTCATTCGTCTTTCACCAATGGGCTAAGTCTATGTGGAAACGCAGCCAGTTGCTGGGGAAGATTGTTGTGAGGAGTACTGGTTTGAGAAAACCAGGAAATACATTTGTAGGTGAACTGGCCGCCGTGATATGACTGAAGAAATGTTAAAAACGGCGTTAAACCCCAATCAATCAATGTTGAAATTAACTTATCTATAATTTGTAGATTTAATTTCTATTTCCTAGTAGGGTCTACATACAGCGACACATGAGAATATTCAACACAAAACGCGACCCGTTTTACCAACAATTCCCCAGTAGCGGTGAGACCGTTTGTAACATTATTTCATGGCATGTATACACAGTAGGACCTTTCTCTTTGGACGAATTATGTTGTAACAAGTTTGTTTACAGTATTCCTTAACCTTGACCACATAGACTAAATATACAGCAAACAACATTGAACTAAGGCATAACTATTGACCTGAATTAATAAAAGTATGATGTTGAATAGTGATGAAAACATTGTGGAAAAAGACAAACTTGTTGATTATCATTCATCTGTTTAGGTTAGTCAAATGTGTCTAAAAGGGGCAAAGGTTAAAATAATAACTGTAGACAAATGTTTTCGTTATCTAGGTTATAGAAACAAATTGATTCATGTTTCAAAGCATTGTTTGAAAAGGAGGAATTGCTCATTGTCAGCAATTGCTCCGTTTGCAAATATACTTTCAACATTTGTTTGTAACTAAGTAGCTATAACGGGAACGGTTAAACCCTTTCCCGCTTACAGTCGCTTTTTGACGCATGTGCAGCAGACGGCTGCAGAATTGTTTATCATAACCCATTTCCTCTATTTCCACAAAGGTTTCAACTATATATTTTTCCCCTTGATGTAAGGCAAAATTGCTGGTAATCATTCATCTCTAGCATGTTATTCAAAATGTGTCCGGAAGGGAGAAAGAGGGAAAGAACGTCCATAGTAAAACGTTTAAATATGAAAAGAATTAATTTGAAACGTGTTTGAAAGCATTGTGTGAAATGGAGGAATTGCTCATTGTCAGCAATAGCTCCATTTTCAACAATATTTTTTAAATATTCGAACTGTTATAGTATCACGGAAAGGGTTCCGCTTCCATGGGGAGGATGTAACCATTTTCCGCCTACAGACGCTTACAGACGCATGTGCAGCAGACGACAATCGAAAACATTGTGACAAAAGGGGAAATTGCTTTTCGTAGGCAATTTCTACTTTTGCCACAATGGTTTCAACTCCTTTCAATAATTTCATTTACAGTGCTTTGCACATTTCTCTATAAGTCGACTGTTGTAAACTAATGGGGGTCACAGAACGGTCGACGTTACCTCACACTACTGACATTGAGATCAACCATAGTTCAGAGTGTGTTTCATTCATAGAAACTATTTTGTCTCATAAATTTATGCAAGCGGAGGGTTTCGTGATTCGGTCGAACCAATGAAATCGTTGAAAAGGCAGATTATAACCAATCAAAACTCGATTTTGGTGTAGGTATACACATGTGGACTGTGGTTGCAGCTTTAATCCGACTTTTCGAAAGCAGCTTCGCTATGGGATAGTGGCGAAACGCCCCTATCCCAAAAACATGAAACGTAGATGAAAAGGTAAGTTTGTGAAAGCAGGTAGACAGGCAAGACTTCTAGAGCTTTCGCTTAGAGACAGAGAAAGATCCCAATAATATGAAGAAGGCGAAATCCAGACAGACAAACACACAGTTGAATGCATGAAAAGTGGGTGGGGGTAATGGGCGACATCTAGCTGACCATCTTAGAGCCTGCAAAAACTGTTCAATGCCTTTTCTCTTACTCAAAATTGAAAGAGAACAACATGTAGGATATGCCAGCATTTTATATATTGCCTGTGACTGACTGAGGATTAGTCAACTCGGTGACAACTGGAAAGAGCCATATCCCACCTGACGAAAATGAGAAAGGAATGCCAGTTTATGACATTAACATTACTTGGTTAGTATTAGTATTCACATATAAAGTAAATGTTTTAGTGGGTTTACATGTTTTTAACTCTCCAGAAACACATTTTCATGTGATTTTAACATATATGATAGGTTTGTAAGAAGAACATTATCCCTTTCCCACATAGAACAAATCTGCAGCAGACAACTGAAAACATCTAGACAATTTTACAAATTCAGGAAATCTCAACAATTTTACAAATTCAGGAAATCTCAACAATTTAAACAAATGAAGAAATTGTTATTAAAAAGAGTGGAAAATATTCTTGCAAAATGAGTAATTACTCACAATGTTTTTCAAAAGTTTTCTGCTACACAGATGTCAAAATGTATCTGTAAGTGGGAAAGGATTTACATTAGTGTCTTTATTGTATGCAAAGACAACAAAATGTATTCGGTTTGTCTGTATGAGTGGAAAACATTCTTGCAAAAGTAGAAATTGCTCATCTTGAGCAATTTCTCCTTTAGCCACAATGTTTTACAAAAGGTGTCTGCTGCAGAGATGTTAAAATGTGTCTGTAAGTGGGAAAGTATTTACATAAGTGTCTTTATTGTATGCAAGGACAACACAATATATTCGGTTTGTCTGTATGAGTGGAAAATATTCTTGCAAAAGGAGAAATTGCTCATTATGACTCAATATTTTTTTATTATGAGTAATTTCTCCTTTAGCCACAATGTTTTTCAAAAGTTGTCTGCTGCAGAGATGTTAAAATGTGTCTGTAACAGGGAAAGGATTTATATTAGTGTCTTTATTGTGTGCAAGGACAACAAAATATATTCAGTTTGTCTCTATGAGTGGAAAATATTCTCGCAAAAGGAGAAATTGCTCATTATGAGCAATTTCTCCTTTAGCCACAATGTTTTTCAAAAGTTGTATGGCGTCGAAATGCTTCTGTACGACGGAAAGGATTTAGCTTAGTGTTTTTATTGTTTGCAAGGTTAACAAATTAAATCGGTGAATGTGATGGTGAATGATGAAATACTGATTTGACAGGTTTGAAAACATAGTTTTTGAGAATTTAATAATTGATCAGAATTTTTTTTTTTCATAGATCTATGACATTTGTTATTATATTTACATTGTAATATTTTAGATTCATCTACTTTGGTAGATATGCAGAATTTCAATGTCATTAAATCATTTGATTATTCATTACAGCTGAATTATAAGAATCAATGTTTTGTTTTACAGGTGTCATGCACGCAGGCTTAACATACAGGCAGATGAATGGGCTAATGGCGACAAAGGAAATAAAATGCCTTCACCACACAGCATTGATGAGACTACGGGAAGAAGTTGACCCACACAGTCAGAATGTGGCAAGAGATTCCTGTGCGGCAAGGTGATTTTTGGGAGTAAGTTTTCTTTCATCGTTCGATATCTTCACTGTTTTGTGTTTTATGTTGTTTTCAACAGTATTTCAGATGTATGACATACCCCTCAAATTCTTTGCATTCAAAAGTTTAAATATATTTAAGAATAGTAAACATTTTGGTTCAAGGAGAAATTCTGAATTATTGCTTCTTTTTCAAAAAAGGATTTCAAAAGATTCCAAGAACTTCTGAAGATTGATTGTTTGGTGTTTAACCCTTTCCTTCATACAACAATTTTACAGCCGTCGACTGAACATATTTTGTCAAAAAATAGAAAATGTCTATAATTGAATGGATAACCTATGACTAAAACTGGAAAACATTGTAGCAAAAGGAGAAATTCCTCGTTTTGAGCAATTTCTTCTGTTGTCACTATGTTTTCAAAAAGCTGTCTGCTGCAGAGGCGTCAGAAAGCTTGTATTTGAGGGAAAGGGTTAATGACGCTTTCAACAATGGTTCAGTTATATCATGGCGTTTTCTAGGTAAGTTATGATATCAGAAAATGGGAAAAATGGCAAAACTTTAAAATTTAATTCCAATTAAAGTTTTCGTCTGATTTCAAGATAGTTTGCAGGTCGTTCCCACTCTTTGTCAAATTTTCACCTTTATAAGCAGTAGCATTTGCTACTATACTATAACTCAAATGATAGATTTAGAGCCATCTAGGCCCTCTTGTTTTTTTCTCTATCTCTGTTGTCTTGAATAGGGGCTTTACTCCCTGATTTTTTCCCCTTCATACGAGTGTTGACATAAAGGTTATATTTGTTTCAGGGTGCCTACGGATAATTCAGAAATCTCCAGGGAGGTCACTTTCAAGTATGACATGGGTTAGAAGAATCGCGGCAGCAGTAGAGCTTATGACAGTAAATCAGGTGTGGGGACACTCTTCGGCAAAACCTCTGAGAAAATCTGCATATTTACTGTACGGGTATCTGACTGCCAAACCTGCAGTAAATCTGAATATGAAAAAACTCCATCTCAAATGTGTAAAAAAAAACTGGTCAGGTTGTGCTAACGCTATGGAATCAGATGTTTGTGTAGATTTAATCAAAGAAAGAGGGTTAAAGATTATAAACATTAATAATGAATGACAACACAACAACACTGTCTAAAATTAGAAAGGACCTGGACCATACAGTTACAAAATGGAGTGATATAAATACATATGTAATTGTTAATAGACAAAGCCTAGGTTGTGTGAAAGCAAGAACAATTAATTAAGCAGTGTCAGTCCCCAAACAATAAACAAGTTAACCCTTTCCCACATAGTCATACAACAATTTTGCAGCAGACGACTTTGAACATATTTTGTAAAAAATTGGAAAATCTCTATAATTGAATGGATAACCTATGACTAAAAGTGGAAAACATTCTGACAAAAGGAGGCATTGCTAGTTTTGAGCAATTTCTTCGTTTGTCGCAATGTTTTCAAAAAGCCATCTGCTGCAGAGACGTCAGAAAGCGTCTATATGAGGGCAAGGGTTAATTAATAGGCAAATTGTAGAAAGTTATAAGAAATTTGAAAAACATATATTGAAATAACCCAAACATATCATGTATTTAAGTTCAATAAGTATATATCTTGTTTTATTTTTTATAAGGTCAGGAGTTTAACAGACTGTAAGATTTCGGAAAAGGTAAAATTGCTCATTATGAGCAATTTTACCTTTTCTCACTATGTTTTCAAAAGCCATGATGTATCAAATGTCGTTTATATGGGGAAAAGGGTCAAAATATTTGCCACCCCCTGTCAAGATGTGGTTGTACCAGGCAAGAACAGAGGGTAAAACAATGAGAAAACATATTTCACCATGAGGTGCAGATAAGAAGGGGTGAACTATTCTTTTTCCCTCAATATCTCACTTATTGCTTCACTATGTTTTCAAAAGCCATGATGTATCAAATGTCGTTTATATGGGGAAAAGGGTCAACATATTTGCCACATCCTGTCAAGATGTGGTTGTACCAGGCAAGAACAGAGGGTAAAATAATGAGAAAAATATTCCACCATGAGGTGCAGATAAGAAGGGGTGTTCTACTCTTTTTCCCTCAATATCTCACTTATTGCTTCACTAAACCCTATTTTGTGGGTACATTTAAGAATCGTCTCATGTGATTTAATGTTGAAGTTGATCACATTTACAAAGATGAGCCTTGATTTCATTATTCTTTGCCAGCTATAGACAGCCAAGACAAGTCAAAGTATTGCCATTGAATTTTATCTTGATTTTTAATCATTTTTTGTAAAAATTGTTTGTAACATACATGTATATTTTTGTGATTATTTTGAAAATAAGCACGATGACACATATATTTCTTTGCATTTATGGATAGCTAATGAAATAATCTTGCTCAATATAAAGTAAGAACAAGTTCTTATAGGTATTTTTTTTTTTTATGTTTTTATGCATAATTTGTTTTAAAAAAATCCAAAATTTACTTGTCACTGGACTGCTTGTTGTTATAGTTGTTCATTTGCATATTTTTTTCAATTTCTTCAAGGTTTTGTTTCAAAATATTTTTTTTTAGACTGAGATATGATGTTAATGTTATATCATACTGGTCAGACCATGGCAAATTGCAAAATATATCTGAAAGTAGACATCTCTAGTCTTAATAGAACATTTAATTTTTCTCGACCAAAATATAAAACCTCATATTTTCTAGAGCCTGTAAAAAAAAAATAAACCTGGTGACCCCATATTTTCTTTTTGTTATTTTGTTAATTAAGGTTTAAAGGTCACTTCAACAAATTTTCAGTAAAATCTTATTTAAATTTCATTTGGGAGCATATCCATTTAATTGCTTCTGGAAGCCGTGTTGCTGAGGACATGGAAATTGAATCTTAGAACATGATATATATGCATTTATTCGATTAAGAAGCAATTTCTCGAATATTTTACTGAAGCATGGTATTAACAATACGGGACGATAACTAGCTGGGTCGGATTTACTTTTGCCTTTACCTTTGTAAATTGGTATTAGCATACTTGTTTGCCACATCTTTGGTACTTTTTCGAATATAAGTATAGTATTAAAGAGATGGGCTAGAGCTTTTGTTAGTGGTTTACCAGCATGTATAACATGCTCGTTAAGAATTGCATTGATCCCAGGCGATTTGCGCTTCGAAAGTGTTTTGAGAACGCATTCGATTTCAGTCTTTTCGAATTCACGTGTAATTGTTTTCAGGATATTACTTTCACTTGCTTTGACATAATGACTTAGTTCTTTTCTCAGATGTGTGTTAAGGGTGTCGTCATTGCATAAATTATCAAACACGTGAGTAAAATATTCCCGAAAGCCGTTAGAAACATCGCCCGCTTCGAAGGTACTTTCTCCGACAACTATTTTTGAACAGGTATCGAAGTTCTTTCCACTTTTCTGACGAAGCTGCTTCCAAAATGACCTATAGTCTAATTCCGCGGCTTTATTGAGTTTGTCGTAAACTGAGTTCTCATGCAGTTCGCGAGCGCATCTTTCGGTGCGCCTAAATGAGGCTTTAGCCTCTTTATAAGCTAGAAATGATGGTGACGTACCCCTAGGTCGTCCAGACTCGAACCAAGCATTTCGAAGCTGAAGCGCATGAGCGTAGGACTGTCTAACTTCTTTAGACCAGTGCGGTTTTGCATGTTTGTTAAACTGACTCTTAGGCAGACACTTGCATGATTGTAAAAGAATATCGATCAAGCTATCATTTATGAAATCTGGGGAATATGCATTGGGTTTATTTGCAACTTGAAATAGATGGTCGACCTTGTTTTCAATGTCTAACTGATACGCACTTATATGGACATTTGTGCATTTATTCCAAGCAATGCATCTACTTGATTGTATATTAGGTGGAGTATAAGGTGAGCACATAACCGTAAAAAATAATGGTAAGTGATCTGACGTTATGATTTCTTGTTCGTTAAGGATGTTAAACGATGTATTAAGGTTTGTCGCAGATTTTTCTATTAGCACGTGATCGATGGCTGTTTTGTTTGGTATGAAGGTATACTCTGTAGCCATATTGTGCAGATGTTGCAAATACACTAACCCATTATTTTCGATAAATTCACAGAATATCTCTGATTTGCCTACACGCCTTTGAGAATTAAATGGAATCTTAGCGTTGAAATCTCCACCAAGAATTACATTTCCTAGCTTAGAATAGAAGGAAAAGAGGGATTCTACATCGTGCAATGTCTCCCTATATAGATTAAGATCATTATCAGCAGGCATATAAATACTGAAAATATACAAAGGTAATGAGTGTTCAGATGTTATCTCTATACCAATAACACGGTCATTTTCGATGTTGTTAATTTGCTGAATACTATTTTGTAATGTATTTTTTACCATAATGGCCACTCCCGCCTTCCCACATCTGAGAGTAGAAAAACCATCAAGTGAACTATCAATGTTAACTAAAGATGAGTAACTAGGATGAATCGAATCCATAAATGTTGCGGATCGTGGCAGTAATTTATGTTCCGAGATAAGTGCGATATCAACTCGATACTTCTCTAAAACCTGAGAAAGCGGGTAAGCGGATGACATAATCCCTCTACAATTCCAACAAAGAATGTTAAGTAGCATTATTAATGTATAATTGGTTACCGACTTTTGATCCATTATTATATTTTATTTATCTACTCGCAATCTGTATTCCAGACACTGTCACGTTTCGATTCTGATTCAATTTGATCTCTTGACCAGTAGTCATTGTCACTTTCAAGTTGATTACTATTTCGGGAGTAGGTATTCCTATACTGTCTGTCACCAGCATGTTCACTATTGTTATATTCATCTATCAAGTAATTGCTTTTATTCCGTGTGTTTGAATCACCGATTGAACTGCTCTTGTGATAGTTATCGTAGTTGTCTTCGTAATTGTCTATGTTTTCATATCGGTTAACCTGGTCGTATTTATAGTTTTTGTGGTGATAACGCTGGTTCCGTTTCGGTTGACGTCGACTTTGTTGACGTTCTTGTTCCCATTCCGACTTGTTAACCCATTTCCGGACAGTAACATCCTCAGGCCAAAATTCTTCTGATTCAATTTCGGCTGCATCTTCCGCGTAGCACATAATCCTGGCTGAAGACCCGTATCGACCATGGAACATTGTTATCCTTTTCAGCCGTATGCGACTTTCACGAATATATTCGACTATGTCGCATTCACTTACACTTGGGTCAATGTTGCCTATAAAATAGGATACCGTATTGCGACGACGAACAGCAAAGAATTTCCCCGCGTTTTCGTTTTCATTGATATCAACATGTTTATGTATCGGTTCTGTGTCAACGGGGGTCGCTATCAGTTTGGGGCTCGAATTTACAACTTGGGGATGTACGTGTTCATTATTTGTTTGTATCCTAGACGAATATTTGAGATTGAATTCATCATCTTTTTTCACATTGTTTTCCTTATTTTGATGTTTGTCTTTGATGGATGGTGAAAGAGTATTCTGACTAGCTGGAGGTGTGATATTCGCATCGGTAGGATTACTTGTTAATTTATCGGTTGCTGGTGCCGGTTTAGGTGGGGTTGTGAACTACTTCAGCGAAGCTTCTCGTCTTTTCAGCCATGTCGGGGTATGTATCTCCCTCCGAGACTATAACATTAACAGTATGTTTATCACATGTACTGTCAACAAATCGTTTATTTGCGATAGAAATTGCAGAGTCAAGTTTTGATACGTCGTTTTGTAGCTGATTCATTCGCTCAGTTGCATTCGGGGTATCTCTAGGTAAGAGAGCCATTATGCGGTTTAAAGATCCTTGAAATCTATTAAATTGAGTGTTTATGGAACATACATCTGTTTGAATTTCCCTCAGAGCGAAGGTGTCCCTTGCTTGCTGGCTGGCTAACTCGTTAACGACGCAGAGAACTTTATTGAGGATACCATATATATCTGGTTTTATCAACTGATCCTGCTCATACGCAATATCGTCCTCATCACTAGTCACAGGGTTAAGTGGAGAGTTCGAGAATACATCGAGGATCTCTTTCGAGCGTTCGCCTTGTATAAAGGCATGCAGAACATAGCAGTCACTTGCGCATTTTCTTTCCTTTGTCGATGTAGGCGTTGTTCTGCGTTTAACCAAACGCGTCAAAGGACATCCAATTTGTGAGCGGGCTCTTTCCGATAGCCTCTCGCGATACGCGATCAAGAAGTATAATTATTATTTGACCATGAGAAGATTGTGAAATAAAGAAATATGGCTCATTATAAGCAATTTCTCCTTTTGTAACATCGTTTTCAAGATGCATCTCCTGCATATGAGCCGTCCAGCGAGAAAACCAACGCTGTGGACTTTGCGTAAAGTATCGACCCGTATCAGCTTAAGATTCCCGCGCAGGCTTACCCAGATATACACTTTTCGCTTCCTGTGGATTTTCTGTTTCAGGAACCATTACTCTATACCTCTATCCCCCTAAGACGAAATGTGTCGGCCCGGATCAGGTCTGCGCGGACTGCGCAGACTGATCTGGGTCGATACATTACGCAGATGTTATAATGTTGGTTTTTCTCTCAGGACGGCTCATGTGTATCAACTGTGTCTACATTTGGGAAGGACTAAGTCAAAACATCGATTAACACACAACTCAATAAACTTGTATTCGATTTACTATTGGGCAAAGTCACATGAAAACCGACCGATTGATTACCTCCCCCGTTATCAGACTACCGCACATATAGGGATCGGTACAGGCTAATCAAAACGGACCGAATTCTGCCCGATGGATTTTGCCGACACTTCAGACCAGAAGTAAACAATGATTTTGAAACATCAGCTGCGTATCTCCATTTCAAGTGCTCCTGGTACACGAACATTGAGGAAGGTTCACTCCAATTAAACAAGCTTTGTTTTGCAATAAAAATCTGAATCTTCGGTACAGTTGACAGTTTGAAATAATGTTAAACGTTATTTTTAACGTTATATTTGATTGGCTGACACACATCCAATGAAGACTTAATCTCGTTAAAATCAGACCAAAACACTTTTCTATACGAGCGTGCGAGTTTAGATCTGATTTTAATAAGATTGATGAAGACTAGGGTGAGAATATCATCTACCCTTGTCATATATGTATGTACATTAATTAAATTCAGTTTAATCTTTTATTGGCAAATATCGACAACATTTGTCTAAGGCCATTTACAAAGTGGAAGAATGTGGCTTAGACAAATAAATATATAACTTAATATACAGTATATCAGATAAATAATATTTGGTTAATTAAATGAAAAATGTACACAGTAAGAAAGGGTTAGGAAACAGCATCCATGTTTTATTTCGTCATCGCAAGGAACCAGTTAAACCGACAGTAAGTATTTGACGACCACCGAGGTTCAAAGTCATCATGTGACCCTTTCGTGTTTGACATCTAGTCATGATTCCATCCCTGATACCTCAAATGAACTATGTTGATTCAATACCCTTATATCGCACTTGTACATGTTGTAAGTGACCACAATATCTTCATTCGTGTTACATATGGCTTATTTTGTGGGAGCTAGCTTTTGTAACCCCTGACTTGCCAGAGAGACGCAGTGAGATCGTTTCTTCTTTCTCAAGCGTCCGTCCGTGCGGCTGCCTGTCCCGTTTTTACTTATTGACATATTTATTGACAGATGACATATAACTCTTGCATTCACAAAGTTGGTTCTAAGATTTAGTTGCAAGTATATACAAAGAAATAAGATTTGTCTAACGCCCTTTCCGGGAGCACATCAAATGCAAATTGGACGCCATAATGAGTTGCGCAGCATTTATGAACATTACTCAGAAGATTCACCTAGGACTGCAGTTTAATCAAACAATATATTAGCCGCCTCGTGTGAATTTAAACATTGTGGATACAATGTAGATCAAGGAGAAACTAGCAGAATGTAAATCAAGTGTACACAGCGGCTATTTTGAAATGTTTTAAATTGTTTACACTTTATTATATACCTGCATATTTTCCGGCGCAAATTTATCGCGAGGGATTAAATTTACCTATTTGACTAGCTAGGTTAAATGCGCGGTAACAAATATGGTAATGGTATGTGAAATATGATCAGACGTCTTTGAAATATGATTTTACGTCATTCAAATGTGGTAGTTGTGCGTGGTTTATTATAAATACTACGCTACACTAAATATACCGCTACCTTACTCTACGAATACCCTACCGCAGACCAACTCTACCGTTTCCTTACTCTAACTGTAGGACTAGGATTATCTACCCAATTGCTACCATACTCTACGACTACCCAGAGACATATAATACTCGGGATTCACAAAGAACAAATCTCGCTAAAATCACGCGGGTACGGCGAGATGTGTTAGTCATCTATCAACTAGTCGCGACCACCCACTGATTAGGGTTGTGTAGAGTAACTTCAATATGCTTTTTCTCTTACTTCTCATTTCATACTGTGATTTCAGCTTTGCTCAGTTAGTGATTTTAGTCATTGTTTAGCTGTAACATCCATGAATTTTATTTACAGTTACTCATTAATTATGCATTATCCACAAGCGAACCATTGTGAGACATGGCGTTTCCCCCCTTTATAATAAGCATTCGTATTATATGTGTATTAGTAAATCTTTCTAATGAAATAAAACAAGAATTTTGTCAAACAAATATAAATAAAAGTTTTAAAGTTTATAAACAAACAAAAGACAGAACTGTCTATCATGCAAATACAAACTAAACAAGTAACATATATACATAAATATGCTATATATATACAAGACGAATGTTTGACGCAAAGCGTCAAAGAGAAGCCTCAATTTTTCGTTGTTCATGAAGAAATAAGAAAAAAGAACATTTAAATCCACAAACAACTGTAGACGGTAATACGCTGACATATTTATCCCTTTGAAGACTGTTGTATACTTCAAATTACCTCCCTTTAAGCAATACAAGGATATTTACCGTGTGATTCGTATGAATAAGATTAATAAACATTGAAATTATATGAATGAAAACTATTATTTAAATTAGTAACAGCATCAAAATCAAATTTAAGCCAATATGTGTACACATTTCATTAATTGTTTGTAGATACCCTAATGTATAGGTATGCATATAACATTTATAAATTTATAAACAAATTTTCATTTTAACGTACTAAGTCTGTGAATCTCACAGAAACACCCATTTCAATATACCAACATGTTAAAGTAAATTCAAGTATGAACCGTTTTTGTATGTACTGAAACTAGAAACGTCCGTTTGTGTATAAGTATATTTCCAATATTTGCGATTTTATATTGAGACTTGCTACAACCCGGCACGACGTAAACTTTCCTCTACCAAATTGGTTGTTGTATGTGGGAAACGGTTAGCTGCTGAACATGTATTTAAATGTTTAACTGTGTTAAATATTTGTATTCCCTTTAAATTGTTGTTTTAAATCGTCATACATGTGTATTATTAGACAAAGGTGTCAGACCAAATGGGAACTTAGTTAAATTGTGCGTATATACTTCAAATTACCGCCCTTTAAGTACTACCAGGATTTTTTTCTTGTGATTCGTATGAATAAGTTTGATAAACATTAACATTTCAACTAGACGGCAACATTTATTGTGAAACAGATATTTCTGTGGTTTATATCTGTTCATGTCTGCACTTCTTCATCTAGAATTACTGCGTAATATATGATAGTATGTAAGGAACGGAATGGCATTAATGCCGAGCGCGAGGGTAAACAACGCAAAACAACAACAACAAGAAACAGATTACATTTACTGCGTGCCTTCTCTTGTTCATGGTTCCCGGTTTAACATACTATCGAACTAAAAAAGCGTATGAGGCAGGTAACCAATTCAGTTTACTGTTTAGACAAGATATAGTATGAATTTCGCTTAAATAGAAATGTACATATATTCAATTAATATACTGGCCTTTGTCTTGTGTTTTTAATTTGTAAAACTCACACATGTATATAGAGTGTAAAAGGGATGTTTTAAAAGTCATTAACTTAAATTAATGTATTTAGTAAGGACAAAGAGAAATCAAGATATGTGGTCACGCTGGCAGGTCTAAATATTCTCCTTGTTCGAAATGTCTAAGCATCCCTACTGGAAGCCGCCTTCGCTTATATTTTTTATATAATAGCCATCATTCTATTATAAATCAAGTTAACTGATGCATTCAGATTGAGTAATCGGGATCGTTAGACGCTTGCTACGAGCTCGTATTTAAATAATATCTATACAGTGTATTTCCTTATCAGACTGTGCTGATGGCTTAACTGATCTGGTCCTTACTATTCATAAATAAAACAACTTGCACATTTTCCAATTAACCGGATCTTATAACATTACTGCTAAAATATTTAACCCTTTCCCACATACAAAACGTTCACTGGCGTAACTTGACACAAAAAGAACTTCTTTTTAAATGTGACGGTCAGAATATTAATGTAGTCGTAATAGTGTCTTTCCAAACGAGAATAACGTGAGATAAGTCAGAAACAAAACTTCTTGAACTCAAAAATGCAATACGCCGATGTATGCATTTAACGAACTGAAATCAGTTATTGATGAAATACATGTAGTAAGTATTAGAGCAGTACATCATTTTCAAATATTAGAGGAAAACTTTCACACGTTGTAGTTTTATTTGGCAGATAATGACCGTTGCTTACAGTTCAAAACTTTTAAATTTAATTAAATGTGTGCAGTTTTAACGTTCAGATAAATATTTACAAATTAAAGAAGTATGAATCTTGAATCGCTAGTCACACACTAAGTCAAGTACTGGTTACGGCAGTCCCAAAATAATATTTACGAAGGTTTGACAAGTTTGTTGTACAGGTCCTCCTTTTCAATCGGAGATTTCTGACCACACATTGAATATGGTTCGTCTTGTCCTTGGTAAGCACCAGTGTGATCGTAGTTTGGATCGGTTTCTTTCCCCGCTCCCCACTGTAAAGTCGTGTCGTAGGGTTGCTCTCCCGAGAATTGGTCACGTCCTTTACTTATATGATCATAATTGTCGCAGTCTACACCATCCGTGGTATTTGTTGTATTGTAACAGTGTTCAATATCATCACGATCTCTTGGAGACTCAGTACCTGCTTCAATAGCAAAGTCATAGCCACTGTTATCCTGCTTTTTTGATTCTTTTTTCTGAGAATCTGGGTCTTTTTCTAGTACGAAATAATCATGATGATCTGTGTTGTTGTGTTCTTGTGCTGTATCGGTTACATAATCGTAGTCATTTCGCATGGCGGTTTTAGGTTCAACAACGTGTTTGGTTTGGTTTTTGTGCAACCCGGAATATTGATTGTTGCTGCTGTTATGTAATGCTAGAGGTAAATCATCTTTCAACACATCATAGTCATCATTTATTGACGTGGCTATGTCTCCTATTTCATTGTAATCATCAGTTTGGGCTTTGTTTGGTTCGAAGCTACTCTGAATTGTCTGTGTATCATAAGTTAGATTTGGTCTCATGTTATTGACTTCTTTATCATCCGAAGGTTTCCGCCTGAAAGAGGATTTAACAATATCATATTATTCAGTTAGAAAGCAAATAAATAAGCCGTGGTCTATGAAATAAGCCTTTAAGTATTTTCGAGCAGTGTAGATCCAGATGAAACTGTGTATCCATGGAGTTTGATCTAGATCAGACTAGTTCGCCAATTGGTCACAGAAATCGTTTGCCAAACAATGACTTGATACACACTCATAATTAAATCTACGCTTATCCCATATACATCAAGTTTTCCCTGGAGCGCTACAATAACAATTTCCAACATGCAGACGCATCATTGTGACGCATGAGGAGCAATATCTCTTTTTGTCACAATGTTTTCAACTCTATTATACTGAATTAAACTTTCATATAGAGGTTTTCCAGATTTTAATCAGATGTTTTTAAAGTCGTCTGCTGCAAAACTGTAGTGTATGGAAAAAGGTTAGAGCGTTTGCATTTAAAATGATGGTCTTGATAATGTCTAACATATTGTGCTTATTCTTTTTGTTGTTTAAATGAATGAACGAAGAAAGGAAGCAATCAATAAATATATTTGACTTTTATCTCACAACATTCGATTAAACATAACATACGCGTTACGGCAGTATGGTTATATCGTAATACATTATAAATGGTTTGATGCTGTAAAATAACTCTGCGGATTGATTTGAGTTCAAAATTATAGTACGGCCTACATGTATATAAACTGTGTAGTAGTACTCTATACTAGTGACCTAATTCTGACCTTTGTGCAAAAACATTTGAACGATGATGTGAGAAAACCAACCTCAAAGAAATGATAACAGGTGTGGAAAAAGACTTGCAGGCGCATTTATGCTTAGGATCCTGGAAAAAGCTTTCAAAATATTTCTTGAAACCTTCTATGACTAATTGGCGAACCGTGCAGTGCCAGATCCGACTGTACGAATTATCTGACTGATCAGAATCTATACTGGTCGTATATGCCTTATGGTGGGATTTTGCAGAGCACCGCTCATGTATTAGTATGACGTGCATATATTTCCATCAACTATAATATACATCTTTGTAAAAAGGTCAGTGTAGGTCAATATGTTCGAGTAATACATTGTGTGCAGCGCTGTTTATCATGTTGCATGTTGCCAAACGGCGCTAGTTGGCTGATCTGACTCCATTTCATAGTGGCACGGGATGCATAACAATGGTTCCAGTGGTCAAAACGTTAACAAAAAATAATAAATCATAAAAATTAGATAGAACGTAGATTTTAGATGTGAAATAAATAGGAAAAGTCAAGTAACAAACCTCTTTCTAAGTATGACGACCACACTGACAACAACAACAACAGCAATTACTATGACAACTGCAACGCTAGCCCCGACATATGCACCGACTAAATAATATAAAGATGCGAAACATGCAAAATTATATGTATATGTACATATAGAAACGTTAATCACAATTTATCAGTATAAAACGAGGATGGATAGTCTCATATACTTAAAGCTTTGCACCTAATAAGGACACTCTGAAAGCATCACAATCAAGTGTTTTTTAAACGAAGATAACAAAACAATAGAGCAAAACTGCAAAAGACAACTTTTAAAATCTGAGCAATTTCTACATTTGTCTCACTGTTTTCAAACGTAGTCTGCTGCAGAGGGATCAAAAAGCGTCTACATGTGGGAAAGGGTTGAACAAAACTCACCATTTCCACTGCTCTCATATGTTTGTGGCGGAACATCCATGTCAGGAATTATCGTATCTATATTGTGTAAAGTAAAATGTCAAATTGGGCCGATTTGAGTCCTTTTTAACTCTCTTTATCGGCATTACGGTAACTAACATTAAAGTACAACTGTTGAGGGACTAAACTCTTAGCTCGTCGTCAAAGTATGCATCACTCACTATAGTACGTGTAAACGAACACATAAGGCGCTTGTGAGACTGGGCCTTTTACCAGCATACTATGACAACTGCAACGCTAGTCCCTACTCGCTTCACGCGACTCAATTCTTATTACACGTGTTTCGATTCCCCGGCCGGGTCATACCAATGCCATTGTGTATAGAATGTAGATAGAGCTTTCCCTCCTTGGCCGTCTGGCTTCTGGAGTTACATTTAGGGCTGACTCGATGATGACAGGTTAAATTGACCAGTAGTATTGATAATTTTCACACGAATGGTCGTGGTAAAACTGAATAATTGCATAGTGGCGTAAAACACTGGTCATACAAACGAACTAACTTAAAACATGTTAATTAGATGGTATCAAAACAAACACTAGGATATTTGTAACACTCCTAGATTCAGACAAGAATACAAGACTGATTTCATTCGTGTATTTACTGAACATAAATCACTTGACTATAACTTATAATGGATGGCTTACATATGTAGATAATTGAGTCAGTGCATTGGAAAAGGTTCAATATGGCATTTCTGAACAGTGTAGGTTTGGATAATTGTGTGAAAAGAGTATATTCTGGTCAGACTTTGCGGACGCAAAGGCTGATCTGGATCTATGTCGTTCACAAAAGCCAACTTGTACCTTTTCCCATGTACATGCTCATATCTTCTAACCTTCTTACAGACGTTGGTATTCTCAATTGTTATTGCATTGTAGATAAGTTTTATTTAGCAGGGTTCGATCTCAAAGACTTGTCGCTCAGAATTATGGAGATTGCATTACGACTGATGTATCGGTGTTATGATCAATAATGCCGTTAGTACTGTGGTAATTTACCCACGAACCTCCGTATAATAGAAAATTACTGAAAGCGGTGTAAAACACTATTCAAACAATCTTTTTTCAAGCTGAAAACAAACTATATAATGACGGAAAATGTTTTATATTGTTAAGAACTCTGTTTAATCACTGCGTTTTTACCTTGTTTCTTTACAGAGAGTACACAAATACATTTGAAATCATGAAATACATAATAACATTTTTTTCTTAACCTTTTCACCTTGCCATATTAAATAGAGTATGGACATAAATTTGAATGTGTGAACGTTGTTTAGATTAAGATTTTTTTTTTTAATAAACTCACACTGATCAATTTCTCTTTTCAAAGTCGTCTGCGGAAGTATTGTTGTATGTGAGAAACAGTTTACTCTCGCTTTTAGAACGCTAACGTACATGAAAAACAATACTGTAGCGTGATTGATTCTTGAAATGAGAAAGATCCCAAACATGATATACCTGTCAAACAAAGTGCTTTGTAACTCGAATTAGTGCTATCGAATTTCAGAGAGAAATTATTTCCGCTTCTTTCAATATAACCATTCTTCCGAAACATGGAGGTGTTTGCATGTACTTGTCCAAATCCTGTTTCAAATATGTAAACATAAAAACGAAAATAATCTTAAACCATTAGTTAAAAAGGAAATATAAATTTTGAAAACTGTTTAGCTTGCATGAAACAAGGCTGAATAACAGGTTTCAACACAAAACTTCAATTCATGTTTTAAAAGAAGAGAGACATTATTATATTCACGGATCGATCTTTTTTGAAAAATGAATCGTTTTGAATTTAAAACTCAGACAGTCTTAAATATTACTTGAAACGATACTCACATTTGGTCTTTCCTTACAGTTGATGCATATGGTAAACTTTAAGTAAAACGGTTGTAATTACATATTGTAACCAAATGTACATGTAGTAACAATCCTTTTGTACGATGACATCGAATTTCTAACTAAACGAGATACGCCAATTATACTTTGAATTCTCACCCATCGGAGGTTATAATAAAATCAATATTACAAGGCTCTATTGTGTTATTAAACTCTTCTGGTAATAAGTTTTCGCGTTAACAGGCAACTGAGTGGTAGGCCTAAGTTTCCTCGTTGTTAAACAATTATTCCTAAACTCGGAGAATGCCATGCTATCCGGTTTTCTTTGTTTTTGTTAATTTCAATTGATTTGACAATATTAAAAGCGACATTTACAACATAGATTGTGTCCCTCAGGAGCATCGTTGAAAGAAGAAAAATATAAAGGAAAATAAATTCTTCGAATTGAGTTGAAGGTACCCTATAAATGTAATCGTTGCATTTCGAAAGTTCTGCATTGTAGATAATAAATGAACGAAATAACCATATCTTTACTCCCGCAAAGTTGTATTAATAAGCTGCAAAATAGTACTAAACAAATCAGGGTGAAAATATTACGAAGAGTTAACCAATTACTTCACATTGACGACATTTGACGCCTGCTGTAGCAGACGACTTTTGAAAACAATGCAATAAATGGTGAAAGTGCTCAATACGAGCAAATTAATTGCAATATTTTCAACTCTTTGACAAAAATCACTGTCAGTTTTACATATTTTTCAACTTTTTCATCTGTTGATTGTAAAGTGGAAAACATTTGAAATATCATGTGAAGAAATGGGTCAATATCTTTGACAATTCATGAACATTGACGTTGTAGAGTCATACACTTAACTACTCACAAACTGAATGAAGCATACCTGTTGTATAAGAAATTGCCATCGTTCTGATATTTGCTGTCCATTGTTGTACGTTTTTTTCATTTGTTGTAATATTCGGGTGATATGCTGTTAAGTATGGATGTTTTCCCAAGCAATTACCTGTGGCTAGTTTCCAAGGTGAACTTTTATTAGATTTTTGTGATACAATCCCATTAATACCTGAAATATTGTCATTGTAAATATATAGTAATTGTTTGTTTATATGATAAGCATGATACATTCCTTTAGGCTTCCAGCCCTACACGATACATGTTATATACACTACTGACTGACAGTAAGACAATAGAGAAAATAAACATGCATACAAATTTACATAGTTTTTGGCGGAGAAATAAAATTAATGTTTTCATAAGTTTGCCTTTAACCGCCGTCAAAATCTTCGCTTGGAATTGTTTGAAATATGAAAAATATAAACAGTTACAACAACAATGTGGAAAGGAGAAAAATCGCCTATATGGACCAGATTCTCCCCTTTTCACAATGTTCCTATATCGGCCCTTTGAAAATCGTGAAAACATTTATATATCTGTCAACCTTATGGGAAACGTAGGAAGCTATCCCCGACACGCTTTCTACCTTTCCTGTTATATCTCTTAAATATGGTTCTAACTAATTGAAAGATTTTCTTATAATGTTTAACTATTAGTCAAATCTCCAACGAAACGAAAATTGGAGTTGTGACGAAGGTTTCAAAGTTTTGTGTTTTACTTTTAAATAATATTGCATACACAATAATCATCGAAAATATAAATGTTTGGACAAACACGAGAAGATACACACTTCCGATATAAATAGCTGTGCTATGCAATATATGTTTAAAAAAGACTCGATGATAATTGGAAAATGTTAATATTAAACAATGTGTTACGGATAAATTTCTCAGTTTCGGACTACATGTATTTTGAACAAGAACAAGCGTAAACTTTAATCTGACAGGGTACATATTGTAATATGCTTATATATGTATTAAGTGTGTATCTCATACTAGTTGAAATTAACATCATATTCTATACTAAGACATTGTTTGTTTGATATCGAAATGTTTCGGATAAACATATATGTTAATTAGTATTTTGATAAACACGTTCATTGCGTGATGTAAATGCTTTATTTATAAAAAATACCTTAATGTATAGTTACAGTTATACTTGGGGAGGTGAATAATGTCAAAAGTTTCTGCATATTTGGTTCATTCTAAAAATACTTTTTAATATATTGCTTTCTTATATGGTCATACAAATCGTATTCTAAAACAAAGTGATATTCGTCCTCTAGCAAGGAACATGATTTGCAAATTTTGTCATTTACTTGTGTAGGGTTAGGTCTTTTCCATCTACCTGCTTCCATCTCTAGTCTATGAGAGGATATTCTTAGTCTAGAATAAGTTTGAAGTTTGAAGGAACTGATATTTCTGTAAAACAATGCCATAAAGGAATTAGAAAGTCTGCCATTCCAGTCTTGCAAAACATATCATTAAGTCTGTGTTTTACTTAAGATAAGAACGTGCTAACCAAGTTCAAGTTCAAGTTTATTTATTCGGCATATAAAGTTATTTTACATCGCCGTAAAGATACATGACAGATAACAAAATAGACATATATATACATTGAAGAGAGAAACATATATGCATAAAAGCGAACAACATATATGCATAGATGCATAGAAGAGAACAACATATACGCATAGATACATAGAAGAGAAAACACATATATATATACATTGAAGAGACTCGTATGTACATATATGTTCGTAGGTTTAGAATATTTATACATGTCCGTAGGTCCAGAACATATATCATTTCAGGCCATAGCCATAATAATGTTTATTATGTCTATGTCCATGCCATGAAATGAGCAGATGAACATAATTACATTTACGAAAATACACGTACCTATTCAATTGACATATAATACATTTGGCAAAGATTTCAAAACCATAGATTTAACACACAAAAAATACCACCAAACAAAACGTATAGTGCATGGAATGTTGAAGACAGAAAAGAGGACAAATACGTCGTTTCATCATGGATTATCTCCCTTCAGAGATCTTCAACGGGATTGTGCATGACTATCGTGCTTTAACGGACATGAACCGTTACTTATCTATATTTTTAATGCAGGTGGATATACGTTACATGGAAATCCTGTTATAATTACCGGTTAAATCGTGCTTATTAAGTTCCTGGACTAGTGTTACTGTTTTTAAACGGTAATTTCAAAAGTGGTGTTCACAATGAAAAATAATTCGGATATATTTGATTTCGGACAGCAAGACATTTTGGACACTTAACCATTAAGAAATATAAGATAAGTGATTTCCTGTAATATCTATACCAAACTATTTATTATACCCCCGATAAACGAAGTTTAGAGGGGGTATATTGGAGTCACCCTGTGGGTTGGTCGGTCGGTCGGTCGGCCGGTTGGTCCGTTGCGATTTTCTTTGTCCGGAGCATAACTTTAAAACTAATTGTTGGAATTTAATAAAACTTCATAGGATGATACAACACATTGAGAGGAAGTGCGGTGTACAGGAACCATAACTATATTCTATCTAAATACAGAGTTATTGCCCTTTGTTACTTTTTCTTGTCCGTAGAATTACTTAATAACTAACAGATGGAATCTAATAAAACTGCATACAATGGTAACGCATAATCAGAGGAAGTGCAGTGTACAAGAACCATAACTCTAATTTACATAATTACAGAGTTATTGCCCTTTGTTACTTTTTCTTGTTCGTAGAGTCTTGTCCGGAGCATAACTTTAAAACAAATTGTTGGAATTTAATAAAACTTCATAGGAACAACACATTGAGATAAAGTGCGGTGTACAGGAACCATAACTCTATTTTATCTAAATACAGAGTTATTGCCCTTTGTTATTTTTTCTTGTCCGGTGAATTTCTTAATAACTAACAGATGGAATCTAATAAAACTGCATACAATGGTAGAGCATAATCAGAGGAAGTGCAGTGTACAAGAACCATAACTCTAATTTACATAAGTACAGAGTTATTGCCCTTTGTTACTTTTTCTTGTTCGTAGAGTCTTGTCCGGAGCATAACTTTAAAACTTATTGTTGGAATTTAATAAAACATCATATGATGATACAACACATTGAGAGGAAGTGCGGTGTACAGGAACCATAACTCTATTTTACCTAAATACAGAGTTATTGCCATTTGTTACTTTTTCTTGTCCGGAGAATAACTTAATAACTAACAGATGGAATCTAATAAAACTGCATACAATGGTAGAGCATAATCAGAGGAAGTGCAGTGTACAAGAACCATAACTCTAATTTACATAATTACAGAGTTATTGCCCTTTGTTATCCAAAAATGAACAAAACAAGAATAACCTGATCCATAACATTGTCCTTTTAAGGTGGGGTTTCTTAATATTTCACAACCTTTCCTATCAGGGCGGCGTTCGGGGGTATTAATCACATTCAGTGATAGCTCTAGTTGTTTATAATTATAAGAGACCCTAATTATAACAATCAATTTGATAGTAATGTCTTATGTTTGGCTGTTAGTGTTGTGATAATTTTGGATTTACACCAATTTCCATTTCAGTCTTAAACTTGGAAGACTCATTGTTTTACACTTGTCTTATAATCATTGAATTTTCCTTTTATTTCTGCCAATTGTTCAACAATTTGTATTATATATGTTAATACACTGTGTGACCTGTTTCTTTGTGAGATTTTTTTATTTTTTCAGGGAAATGCAGAACAAGTGGCAGTTATGAGATTCTACAACCTGATACATGATATTGATAAGTAAACATATTAATTTAATTATATTTATACATATATATATATATATACATACATATATGTACACACACATGTACACGCATACATTACATATACACACACATATGCCCACATACATATACACATACACATACACACACACATACACATATATCCACAAAAGTACTTATAGCACAGAGCAAAATGTTCAAACAGAATTTGCTAAAATTGATTACATGGCATCACATTTACATGTTACTCCATGCAAGCACTAAGCATATATTATTGATTAATTTTACTAATTTGAATGATGCATTGAACATATATCAATCTACAAAGTTTTTCTGTGTGTGATAAATTAAAGTATTTTCATCTCTGCATGCTCCTTTCGAGAAAAGCATAAATAAATTAAGATATTCATCAACATGGCTTTACATTTCTTCCTATACATATATATACATTTATACATATCATCATCAATTAATTAAATCATTACAACATGAATAATAATGATTTTACATACATACATTACAATATTTATTAATGCACAGTTAGGTTTTAACCAGTCATAGACTTTCTTAACACATTTGAACAATAAACGAATTTAGCTAATTTCCATAATAACCCCTTATTACTGGTTTGGAGCAATGCTTTAAATTTGTCTTTATTTGGCCATGAATTATAATACTTTGGCAATATTTCATGTCGTAATTTTCTGTAAAAGGGACAAACAAGTACAAAATGGTATTCATTTTCAATTACTTGCATATTGCATAAAGTACATAAGCGTGCTTCTCTTTCAATGTTTCTTATTCTACCTTCTTCTATCATAAGTTTATGTGCTGAGCATCTTAATCGTGTTAAGTCTATTCTGTGATTATTATTGTTTATAGTGGATATGTATTTTTAGCTCTACTGGCCAAAGGCCAGAAGGGCTTATGTCGTGGCGATTTGTCCGTCGTCCGTGCGTGCGTGCGTGCGTGCGTGCGTCCGTAAACAATTTCTTGTTAACACGATACAGTTTTTACTTTTGATTGTATCTCAACCAAACTTATACAGTAGTTAGATATCCATGAGAGCTCGGTTCCTTTCGAAAACCAGCCAGATCCGCCCATGCATGACTGGATTATGGCCCTTGAAATGGTCAAAATTGCTATAAAAGAGTTTGTTAACACGATACAGTCTTCACATTTGATTGTATCTCAACCAAACTTATACAGTAGTTAGATATCCATGGCTCCATTTACTATCTGATCTTCACCAAACTTAGATAGTAGTTAAATACTGATTAGAGCTTGGTTCCTTTTGAAAACCAGCCAGATCCGCCAATGCAAGACTGGATTATGGCCCATGAAATTGTAAAAATTACTATAATACAGCTTGTGAAAACAAAAGAGCCCCCATTTACTATCCGATCTTCACCATACATACATGCTCTGGATTGAAAATGACCAAAGAACCATACCAGTAGAGCATAGGCCCTCATGGGCCTCTTGTTCTTGTTCAAAACTGTTTTTTATAAAATAATATGTTTCTAGCTTGCTATATTTACTTATATCATCGAACCATGACTGAACGTATTGATCACATATCCGCTGAATGACACATTTTAAGTCTACATTTGTTACATGCTGGGTAGTCCATAAATATGAGAATCCTGTGGAATCTAATAATTTTTTGACATTCAGTGTCCAGTCATTTATGTTATTTCCTTGTACATCTGACATCTTAAATAGTTTATATTGCATTGAATAAGGGTTCTTTACAATTTTATGCCAATATTTAATTATTTGAATTTTCCTTTGGATATACATTGGAAATCGCCCAAGCTCCCCATAGACTGCAGATCCGGTAGTTTGTTGACGTACACATAAAATCTGTTTCATGAATTTAATGTGAACACGTTCTATATCTGGGCTTTTGTGGAAACCCCATATTTCAGCGCCATAGTTTAATATTGGCGAGATCATTACATCAAAAAGTTTTAGTTTTTCAGTGATATTTAATGATACAATGTCAAAAAGGCCATATAATGAGTATACTGCACTAAGTGCTTGTTGTGAAAGGGATTTTTGTGCTTGATAAGGTGACCCCCAGATAGGTAATTTTTTTGACAACTTCCAGTTCAATGTTATTGTAAAGTATATCAATATTTGCTTTTCTATTTCCACTTGTACAAACCATTACAACAGTTTTATTAGTATTTACAGCTATGCCCCAATCATTGCAATACTTATACATTTGATTTACTAGATTTTGCAAACCCTCCTTTGAATAAGAGAATAACACAGTATCATCAGCAAATAGAAGTAAAAATATTTGTAGGTCATCAATACTGAATGTGTCAAAAGTATTGTTCTTAATATTGTCATATATTGTCATTGATGAAACATATAAATCAAAGAGGTGAGTGATTTTCTCCTTGTTTAACTTCCATGTAGCTTTCAAAGAATTCAGTTACATTACCATTTATTCTTACACATGATTAAAACAAAGTTTGCACAGAATATCACGTAATCGAGAAGCCCAATTAACAACATTATTATTATTTTCAATATCACTTAATAAAGGTACATACATATATGCAATATTGAGACAATATTCTGACACCTTTATTTGTTCTCTAAGTGAAAATATACCTCGATCTAGAAACAAAGTTTGCACAGAATATCACGTAATCGAGAAGCCCAATTAACAACAGTGTTATTATTTTCAATATCACTTAATAAAGGTACATGTATATAAATATATGCACACTATTCTGACACATTTATTTGTTTTCTAAGTGAAAATATACCTCGATCTTAGTCCGGAACAAACCTTTATTTTCTTTTATCATGCGTTTACAAACTGTTTTATCAAATTATTATGATACAGTCAGTCAAAGGCAAAAGTTTTTATTGACGAATTATCAAATTATTATGATACAGTATTCACTATGCCTTGCATTCACATCTACATCTACATATGTCGTTAGTAAGTAAAATCACAGGATAAACAATCAGTCGATACATAACGGTACAATGTTGATTTATTTGATTTATTACAATGTGACATTTATAATTTTGAGATGAAAGGCAGTGTGATTTTGGCGGGAGATTGGAATGCACGTGTAGAAAATAAATCGGATTGCATTGTTTGTGATACTGTTTTTGATGTTGTATGAGTACTACTAATCCGAGAGGATTACAGTTACTCAACCTATGCAAAGCGACTTCCATGAAGTTAGCCAATGGCAGACTTTGCTCCGATTTTAACATAGGTTCATATACCTATTTTAGTAGAAATGCGTGCAGTACAATAGACTATTTGTTATTACAGGAAAAATATTTTAATATGATTACAGAGTATAAAACTGGTCAGTTTTATATATACAGTGACCATTCACCGTTATGTTTTACTATTTCGAGTGATATTTCGAGTAGTGTTTATGTACGTGAATGTACCGAATCCATTAATTACAGGTGGAATAATGACTTACGTGAACAATTCAGAAGTTGTCTTATTTCCAAATTACCTCTATTTAATAAAATAGTTGATGCATGTAAGGATAGTAATGAAGTTGATCAGATTGTTAATCTGTTTTCAAACACTATTTGTGATGCCGCCAACCCCCTGTTTAAAAAATATCACCGACCCCGGAATACGGGCACTGATTATAACTCATCAAAGGAATGGTTTGATAAGGATTGTGTTGAAGCAAAGCGTTTGTATAAAAAAGCGTTGTATGATTCTAATAAATCGAAATGCTATGAAACTAGAACTATTCTATGCGATGCAAAGAAGAAGTACAAAGTTTTAATTAAAATAAAAAAGCGTAGATTTATATTGAAACAGTCGAAGCAATTGGCTAAATTAAGATTTTCCAAGCCCAGAGAATTTTGGAATTTTTTCAATCGTAAAAAGTCTGAACGATTGACTTGTTTGAATAATGAAGATTTTAAAACTTATTTGTCTGAGATTTTGATTGATATTAAGTCTGTTAGGCTGGAAGATGTTCAACATTTAATAATACAAGCGATTTTAATATAAATACTGAAACATTTAGTCAGTTAAGTCTGCCTATTACATATAAAGAGGTAGAAACAGCTATTAAAGGGTTGAAACGTAATAAAGCGCATTGTCCATCCGATAATCTATTGAATGAGTACGTTATTGAGTCACGTGACATTTTGTCAGGACACCTTGTAGATCTATTTAATAAGGTGTTTGATTCCGGGTATTTTCCCGCTAGTTGGGCAAAGGGCTTCATTGTACCATTGCACACAAAGGGTAATGTTAATGACCCAAATAATTACAGGGGAATTACCCTCTTAAGTAATATAGGAAAAATATTTGCGAGTATTTTAAATTCTAGGGTGGAAAATTGGATTTCGGAAAATAACATTTTGTCTGATGCTCAGTTTGGCTTTTGTAAAGGACGGAGCACTGTTGATGCAGCTTTTGTTTTACACAATTTGATTGATATGATAGTAAGTGATAAAAACGCTTATGTTGTGCCTTTATATATCTTAAGAAAGAGTTCGACTCGATATATACGAATGCACTATGGTACAAATTGTTCCACATGGGTTTAGACGATAAATGTGTGATCATGTTTGCAACGGTTAGATCTTGTGTGAAACACTGCAATGATCCTTAGTCACGGCCGGCATGATGCCCTTGGACAATTCACATTTCAAAACCTAGAGTGTTTACCCGGGATGCATGAATAAGTGAACTATCACCATGATGTAACTGAAATAATGTTGACATTGGTGTAAAACTACAAAAAAACCACCTATTAAGAACTAAGTCACTATGCAAAATTGAAGAAAAATCGTGTTGACTCTCAAGGAGCTGCATGTGGAAGGTATTGATGCATTTATAGAGGTGAACATAACAGGTCCAACTTAGTCATCTTTAATACGCCTTGACGCTAATTGATGAACTTTTCCTGTGAGGTTTGATGCCTCTGCAGCAGACCACATGATTGTTCTCTTCCCATGGATGGTCTTTAAAAACAGGTTTGCTCAAGTAAGAAAATAACATGTTAAGTGTAACTTCTAAATCTTAAACCTTGCCCACATACAGACGCTAGTCGGTTTATTACGTTTGTTAGAAGGTTTAAATGTATGAGAATTACGGCACAAGCAGGTGATGATTGCTTCTTCTTCTCAAATGTATGGGCCGAGCATCTATTGTCATGATCTTAAAAGAAGCAAGATCTTATTGTCACGTAGTATTACTAATGTTGTTGTTGGTTGGCGTTGTTTACCCTCGCGCTCGGCATTAATGCCATTTGGCGAAAAGACTATTTCTTTCAGTTTTTCAAATTTATAAACTATTTTAAGAAAACATCTCAGCAACTCTATATTACTTCTCTGATTGAATCAAAACATTTTCGCTTTATCTCCAACTCGGTTTCAAAATATAGCTTTATATTAGAATTTTACTTCGGAAAGTGTAAAAAATGTATTTGTAGTATATTCAACATAGAATCTAAAGAATAATGTAATGATTTCTGAATTACCTCCCTTAGTATCAATCTCGTACCAAAATAGCCCTGACATACATGTCTTTGCAGAAATGATGGAACAATTTGGCGGTAAACGTTTTCTATTAAGCATTTCTGACGTACTGTCGAAATCTCCCTATATATTGTTCTTCTTGTGTCATAGTACAGTGGCCACAATCGCCACAAAGAGTATCCTCCGTATATATTTCGCCTGTTACTAGATAGAAGTGTCTCGTTGCATTACGCTTTTTTTTTTATTGCAAGACCAACTTCTTTACCTCATAAATACGCTATTTGAAGTATTTGAAACAGACTTCGGAATCATTGTGGAGAAAATGATATATTTCTTCAAGTGTGCAATTTCTTTCTTTCCTACAATGTTTTCAAATGTGTGGTGGTCTAAAACTGTTTTTCAAGATGTTGCAACCATTAACTGAACTATCATGCTTCTCATAAAGTTATACAGGATATAGTTCATTTCTGAAAAGTGTATGACCTGTCGTATATTAGCAAAGCTTCGACTTACAGTACTGAATCATTTCACGCTTGTCGCCAAAAAAAGTGGGCGCACTGTAAAATAGTTCACCAGTTCTTATTGAATACTCAAAATAGTCAAATGTCATGAATGAATAACGTCGTAAAAGCGCAGTAACAGTTGAAAACATGCCTCTGGAAACACTCATATTTATGTTTTTGATTCAGTAGATAATTATGCATGTTAAACGAAATTTGGTTACTTCTGTGAGATGGCCGGAGACACCCGAGTCACATTCCTGTAATCATGCTCAGTATTGGCGGAAGGATCTACTGTTGAAGGACGGTGTCATGTACTGTTACATTTATGCAGGCACTCAAACACTATATCATTTATTAAGCGGAGTAAAGCAATATCGACTTTCTTCTATGCAAGGCTTTACGTCGGATGTAAACACAGAATCATTATTGTATAAAGTGTCCAGGTTATAGTCGATTGGTGTTGATACTTTGGCTCTTTTTCTATTTCCTGCTTTGAAGATGATTATGCTTTAAACTCAAAACAAATTCAATATACATTCCTATTAACCAAAAAACAGTTTATTTTTTTTTCAGTATGTAGTAAGTGTGTAAACGAAACAAAATCAACAGAATATTGAACCTTATTATTTTTCGTAACCCTTCACACTCTCTTATCCATGTGTTCTTTGTAATTTCAACATCTTTGAATTTATTTAATTTTTGGTGTATTCATGTGGTTCCGACTTTCAGTACTCCTGAGTACTTTGATTTAATTGCAGAAGATCTTACTTGTTGTGCAGAGGGAAGAGTACTGCGTTGTACACTTTACCCAAAGGTATGGCATTTGGTTAGGGTCAAAGTAACAAAAGCAGCTTGCATCTGTATTGCTCCAGTTGCTATTCGATCTTAAAATGTTGTTTACGTCAGGTGAGACTGAAAAATAAAGCGGTTAAGTACTTACTCGATTACATTTTACTCGAAATTTGAAAATTTGTAAATTATTTTTCGAACCAAATTTGCTAAGATACACAAAGGAAACAGCACCATTGCAATGACGTTTGATTAGTTTTAGAACATTAAGGAACGTCTGGCACCCGGCGTTCTATAGTACATATTAACCAGGGTGGGTGTTTTGAATGTATCATATTCAATTGATAAACCCTGAGTAAATTAAGTACGTTTGACACGAACGGAAAATAGCGACTCGCATTGTAGTCTGTAACACGGCGTGCAGTAACTTTACATTTTTCGTAAATTATTCATCAGACCAAAACAACTTTTATGTTTGGAATCAATGCATAATCATTACGGAGTTCAGTAATTTTTGAGCTCTGATTAATTCTTATAAATACCACTGCAGGTAGTTTTTAACAACAGCACGACATTTAAGTACTATTGCGAAGTACGTAAACCAAGATCAGCCGATACAATCGTGCAATCTTACTTTGGTCTACATTGTTTAATATTCATTTGCCAATGCTAACAAAATAGCAGGAATTCAGTGTATAAATCAGGATGAGTGTTTTGCATGCATCATATTCAATTGATAAACCCTGAGTAAATTAAGTACGGTTGACATGAACCGAAAATAGCGAGTTGCAGTGTAGTCTGTAATAAGGCGTGCCGTAACTTTACATTTTTCGTAAATTATTCATCAGACCAATACAACATTATGTTTGGAATCAATGCATAATCATTACGAAGTTCAGTCATTTTTCATCAGAGAAAAGCGAAAGTTTTGCATTCAAAGCGTCTTTTATCTATCATTGGTTTTGAGCTCTGATTAATCCTTATACCACTGCAGGTAATTTTTAACAATAGCACGACTTTAAAGTACTATTGCGAAGTACTTAGACCAAGATCAGCCGATAAAATCGTGCAATCTAACTTTGGTCTACAGTGTTTAATAGTCATTTGATAATGCTCATGACATAGCTGGAATTCAGTGAGACAAGTGTTAACCAGGAATGTATTCAGATTGTTCTAACAAACCAAAGGCTCGGCAAGTGCTATTCAAAAGCTGTAATCAAGTGACTTCCATCAGCTCGGATTAACCCTTATACCGCTATACGCGACTTTAAACAACATTAGCTACATTTTATTATGCACATCACGACTTTAAAGTACAATTATGAACAAAGTTGACCAATATCAGCAATCACATTCGTGCAGTCTTGGTCAACGGTGTGGGCTACTCAATAATCGATTTGTAGTTAAGTCGTGTCCATAAAGATGCAAGAACTTCATAACAGGGATGCTGATACACGTACACGTCTTTGGATTTCAGCAGGATAGGGGTTAACCTGAATGTCCTTAGACACCAAGTGCTCGCTGAAATCAAAAGTTTTAATTTGATTCGTTGATTCGGCTAGCATTCGCCCGAGTGTTCAATGTAATCTGTATGCGCCACTGAGGTACGAACGCATAATCTTACCAGCTCCTTAATGCCGACTGCAGTTTTGAAGAACCTACGTCAGACCAAAAACTACAATTGAGCTAGTCTCTATGAAAACCAACCTCAGCGGAATTATTACACGTGTATAAAAATATAGATTATTGCATCTGTATTATAGGTTATTGCATCTGTATGGTACAACAATACGTTGGACGAGTTCCTTCGGTTGTAAGCTTGGGCAGAACTCCGCCGAAGGAACGAGTCCCAACACAAACGTCAATCACCTCTTCATTGTATAATTTGATATTGGCTATTTAGAATTTGTCTTTTTGTATCTTTTAAACTCTTCGAGCATTAAAAAAATTCACAATTGTTTTGATAAATTAACATTTAAGATTAATCACGCCATGATTGTCCTTCCGATGGTTGCTAGGGTCGTGGAAAATATGAATTTACGAACCTCTATTTTTATTCCCCATTGGTTTCGACTAACGCTTTTTCTAACAGTGAATTTCATAATAACTCGCGTATTATCTTATTCTGGTATTTAAGTTTGGATCGTTTATGTTACGATTTAGATGCCCCTTTTGACCTCACGATGTACCAACATTGTTAGCTGCTATCGATAAACTCATCAAAGGTTGGATGGGAGCGCTCTGTAACGTTACTGTATGGAAATAATTCCGTCACGTAAAAAGGATCTGAGTGCAAAATCACATTGAGTGCAATATCAAAGCGTGCTATATCATCAGATACTGCATCCTTTTTTCAAATGGAAAATAAAAATAAAAAGATCAAAGTTTACAAACAGGACAGATACTGCATATTTTGTTCAAATGGAAAATAGATGGAAACATATCAAAGTATACAATAAAATGAGATCCAAATGGGCTACATCGGCAGAAGTGTCAGAGATTAACGGACATTGCAGGGCCATATGGAATTGCGTGGATGCGTAAGTTGAGCTTAATCTACACGGGTTGCAAATGCCCTAAGGTTGGTATTCTGTGATATTTGGTACGTACCCCTTTTATACAAAGCCACAGTTGAAGGTCCTCCAAATGCAAACTCACTGTCATGAATATCGTTTGTACAAGGCGTTATGTTCCATTCTCTAGCGTTACTGATACAGTGGCAGGACGCATTGTATAAGTTCATCTCATTGACCTTTGATATATTTTGAATTACATATGATATAGGCCGTGGCATAACACTTCCTTTTTTAACTTTGAAAATAAATGCGACGACAAACAATAAGATTTTAAAGATAGAAACCCAATATGTATTATCAATATATTGACAAATTAAAAATACTTTCCTAATATCTAGATCACCTTTTACATACGATAACATTGGTTTCCCTAAACAATTATTCAATATAGCAATATTAAAGAAGTGCATGCTTAATCTACAAATGAGTTATCGTAATTATTACATGTTTTGAAAAATACTTGCATATGCATCCATGATAAGGATCCAAATAGATACTGCTTTACGGATGTTTTTTAAGCATTCTTTGACTAATTGGCGAACGATGCAGAGACAGATCAGAATGCGCGGATGTATTGGCAGATCTTGATTTACACAGGTCGCAAATGCCTTTTGGTTGGTTTTGGAAGAATGCCACTCAAATGGCTATTGTCCGAAGAATGATTTTTCCATTTATGACAACATTAAGAATTAATAGTAAGATTTTAGTCTAAGTTACCGAAACACCAAAGTAGTTTGCCGTTCCACAGAAAGTATAACACTCGCCAATGTCAGCATTAAACAAACTATGTGATTTAATTGTCGTCATATATCCCTTTTCAACACATCCTGTAATGAAAGGAAAATGTCAGTAATGAATTTAAGTTAGTTGGAGAATTTTTTTCCAAGGATGAAATAAGTTGATGATCGATATAAGCATACATCTTAAGAAAACATAATTGCCAATCACAGAATACACTCAATTCTTTCGATAAAATGTAGTTTTCAAAGAAGTTCATATCGTTCATATAATTGAACAGACCAAACGCTCTTATTGAGCATAGGTTAATTTGCTTTTATATGACAAGTGCCCAGATCGGAGGGTTAACCTCCAACCCTAGGATTGACCGTCCAGGTGTTAAACACTGGACCTCTGGGCTTCTCTAATACATATCATACATATTCAAGACACATTCCATGTGTTTGTTTCGTGCTGTTGATGTTTTATGTCACAGCCAATAAGTCAACTTAATCTTTGAGCAAGCATTCTAATCGATAGCAAAGGAAAGGTTTCTAATTCTCATTCTAAATTCATAATACTAACAGTTGTTCTAATTGGCTTAACCATTGCGCTTCAGCCAATTAAAACAATATACTTGAAGTGACGATCGTTATGTAAAGGAATGCAATACAATAAATACAATACGCGAAAAGTTCATTAAAATGTACCTATAAATCGAAATACTTCATAGTCGTGCGTATATCCAACCCACACTTTTTCCCCTTCATCCAAGTTCAACAAGTCTGTCCCTACATTAACTGTATTGTTCAAAACCATATATAATGCTTGGTGTAGCTAGGGTACAGTTATTCATCATTTGTGTCCATGTTCCATTACTATGTGTTGT
>JASEVX010000003.1:76428566-76463566 GCA_031761405.1 Serripes groenlandicus
ATTATTATCATTATTCAACATTTCACATATGCATCAGACATAACGATATCCTGTTACCCTAAACGCCGCGCCTTGAAACACATTCAATGTCTTAAATGTAATCCGACCGGGTTTCGAACCGTTAGACCTCTTGCAAAGCGGACACACTTGTAATTACAGGCGCACATAAGCTTTTGAGCAATGGATTACCGTCTACCCTATAAACGTAATTTTGAGTAACACATTTGACCAACTTAAATCTACGAACAGTGTTATCTTGGTATACACTGTTCGTAGTTATATGTAACTGCGCTCTGAAATAAGATTGCCAGAAGTGAAAAGGCAGTGTAGGAAAGACGAGAACACGTCATGTCGACCGATATTAAACATACAGGCTGATCTAACTCCAAACTGTTTTGAATTTGGTTACAAAAATATGAACAATGAGATAGGAGATTGAGCCGAAATCCAGCAAAACCAAAATAAGGTAATGGCGATAAACTAACCCTTAGCCCACTGAATTCCTACCACATATATAATCACCCTTTACTTTTTATTCGTTGTTATACAATATTGGAATACTTTTCGCTACATATTAGTACATGAGTAGCGAATAGTGCAGACTAAATATTAATTACACGGATGTGCAGGCTGATCTTGGTCTACATCGTTCGCGAATGTGATTTATAGTGGTGTATTACAGCAATTCGTAGATGTTGATTAAAGTCACGTGGAATAATGGTTAACAAGAAAACCACATTTTGAAACCGAGGAAATGCTGATGACATCAAAACTTCCTCATTTCGTTTACGTTTCAGTTATCAGTATATATCTCGTTCTTTCTATGTTTTTCATTTGAAAAGAGTCTATAATGGCATTTTGTATGAAAAGGTATGGCAGGCCATTATGCAGTTTATGTGTAAAGGAAAATTCCTTTACCCGTCAGGGGCCTAACGGTGTAAATATCGAGTTATACTCCCAGATGCGGTAGGGGTCCGGGCATATTCTGAAGGGAAAATGTTAAATTCCTACATTGAATTTGGTGAACTCAAGTGGTAATTTTGGTCATACCGAAAAGACAAACTACTTTTAGGTGGCATAACACAGTTAAAAGCTGATTTTATGTTTCCTGGGACACCCCAACTTTTATTCTCTCATTATTTCTCATAATATCCATACTGGTTCAATAAAAAGAGTTTTCCTGTATCAAGGAGTGCCAAAAGTGTAGGAAAGTCACACTCTCTGTCCATATAATGGAAAGAATTGGCCACAAAAGTGGTCAGAAACAGGGTGAAAAAAAAAAAGTAGGACAGAAAGATCAATTTAACCCTTTATTCCAAAAATGACCTAACAAAAACGCAGGGGGTTAGTGTAAAATTGAAGAGCTGCTAATTATCTCAAAACAATAGGCAATCTAAATTCTCGGCTAGCTCTGCAACCAGTGTTGTCAAACCGGATGGAGAAGTGGGTTCAACAAAACCAACCACATATAAATAGTTAGATTGGCCACGTCCTACACAAACCGTCTCGGTGATGTAATGGTTGAGAGGTTCGATCCCCGTCCGGGTTATACCAAATATTTTAAAAATGGTAGTAATGACTCTTGGTTGTGGGGTTAGCATTACGACTGACTCGCTGGTGTCAGGATTAATGGACTAGTAGTACTGGTAACTTACCAAGGGAACGCCGTGATATAACTGAAAACATTGTCGAAAGCGGCGTACAATATCATACAAACAATCAAAACTGACATTCGGAAATGTGCGTTCAAGTAAGACCCAGATCAGTCTTGGCCTCCGCGCAGTGATATCAATATCTACCCTGTACGTCATCTAGTCAAACAAGTGTTCTGTAAGTGTATAAAGTAATTGTATTAAAACATATTAAATTAACGTGCATGTAATGTCATCATAATTGCCATTAAGAATAAAGGACCTGAAGGTCGTTGTTCGTGTGACGCGGATTTTTTTAGGAAGTAAAAATGACTCAAAGTGATTGAAACTACATCCTGATATAGAACACGGTGGGACAGGTAAATATTCATCCTGTTACTGAAATACATATGAGCTATGTCAGGCGAAATTGAGCTCCTTTACGCGAACTGCTCATACCTTCATTCTTGTCACTCCATTACACGAGTACACTGTACATACCTTCACTCCTGTCACTCCATTACACGCGTGAACTGTGCATACCTTCACTGTTGTCACTCCATTACACGCGTGAACTGTGCATACATTCACTCTTGTCACTCCATTATACGCGTGAACTGTGCATACCTTTATTGTTGTCACTCCATTACACGAGTACACTGTACATACCTTCACTCCTGTCACTCCATTACACGCGTGAACTGTGCATACCTTCGATCACTGTTGTCACTCTATTACACGCGTGAACTGTGCATACCTTCACTCTTGTCACTCTATTACACGCGTACACTGTACATACATTCACTCTTGTCACTCCATTACACGCGTGAACTGTACATACCTTCACTCTTGTCACTCCATTACACGCGTGAACTGTGCATACCTTCACTGTTGTCACTCCATTACACGCCTGAACTGTACATGCCTTCACTCTTGTCACTCCATTATACGCGTGAACTGTGCATACCTTCACTCTTGTCACTCCATTACACGCGTGAACTGTGCATACCTTCACTGTTGTCACTCCATTACACGCGTGAACTGTGCATACCTTTAAACTGTGCATACCTTTACTCTTGTCACTCATTAACACGCGCGGCGTGAATTGTACATGCATTCACCCTTGTCACTCAATTACACGCGTGAACTATGCATACCTTCACTCTTGTCAGAGCTATTGCTGGCTGCGATTCTATGATCCCAGTCTAGTTAGACTCTTCCACATGTGATATTTAGATGCACCTTTTAACATATAAACAAGAAGTGTAGATCCAACTAGTTTTACGACAATTTTCCTTTATATGAGGCCGTTATGTAGAGTAATTAAGGACCAAATCTCAAGACGCGGCGTAAGAGTATTAATTCGTTTTGCTTTAATATATTCCTTTCATTAAAACATTATTTCCGCCATCTACGGAAGAGCAGTATTCATTTAACTTAGTATTTTTGTTAACATTTATTTTTCGTATGCACATGTATATTGTATATACGATATGTGTCCAAGTCATATGAATACAATTTCTGTTTTGTTGTGTTTGTTTGAGTTAAGACCGTTTTCAGCGGTATGAGAGTCCTATCACAGCGACAGAACACTAATGCATGATCCTTAACTAGGCTAGATAATGCGTCTTGTCTAAGGTTACTCCATTTAAACATAAATATTATAAATATATGTATCTGTAAATTCTAACCCAAGTATAGAAGCAGAGCCCCATCCGGTTGGTATAAATATAAATCAACCGATGCTGAACGGCGATAAGACTAGACTCTTTTTCGGATGACGCGTCTAGAACGATTTTATCAGTTTGTTAATGAAATTTTCTGTATTTTGTTTAATTGGTTATAAAATAATTTATGAATAAATACGACATATAATTAGTAACAAGCCATATAAACCTATATAAAACTACATAATATGAGTCATATTTGTTCCGTCTTACATTTATTGGTCTATTTTACTCGAAAAGATCGTATAAAGATGTATTGAGTTTTAATGAAGGATTGCGATTTATTTATTAGGCATATTTAAACGTGAATGGTAATTTCATTTAGAAATAATATGAAGTAGTTTTATAGATATTATTCGTTGCACACAGTCAGAGTGCGTATTCGATCGTAGTTTTTCGTGAAACACGATCGCTATTTGCATAAGAAATGTTTTGTTATCCTTTTTGTAAACATTAACATATCTAAACATTACACAAACTGTTTAAAAGAAATACATCGACAGAAGACAGCAGTGTGTAAGAGCATTATATTATAGTATGTACGTGTTTTGTTTATGAATTTCACGTGTATGATGTTTCAACGCGATATATGAACATTGTTGCAATAAATAAAGCCTTCGGACGTGTGTGACCAGATCATTATTTAATAAAGATGAAAACATTTAGGCAAACGGAAAAATTGCTCATTATGAGTATTTTCTCATTTAGCCACAATGGTTTCAAAAGTTATTTTCTACAGAGGAGTCTGATAGCGTCTATATGTGGTAAAGGGTTAAATAATTTCCTTCTAGGAAGTACGCACACTGATCTGCATGTATAACTTATTTGACTAAATAACTCATGTACATGCTTTATAACGTCATATTGTAAATGAGCATGAACGAATGGTGTACATGTTTATGGGCCGAACGCCTAAATACTAGTAAATGAACACTATGCACCAAAATAAACCAAGTTTGTTATTTCGACCATTCTTTTCATATAAGCAGACGACTTAAATACTCAATCAAAACAGCATCAAATCACTGAAAGTGTTGACGGCCTGGGGGATGCAGGAAGGTTGGAGAAGTAGAGAAAATGTGAAAGGAAATAACACGTGCAGCTTATGTTTATGAAAACAGGGAGCCTTGTTGGCACTATATCGCTCACCTTAATGCAAGAGCTCACAAGTTTATACATTTAAGACATGAAGAATCAAAGGAAAATGTGACAGCAGGTTTAGGCAGAATATTTTGAAGTTTCCGCCTTATTATATAGAGAAATATGTTAATGTTAAATCAACTTCCACCAAGTAGAAATAGTTCTCTAAACCATGTACTAGACTGGGAGAAAGTGTTTGATCAATGCAAAACTCATCAAAACAATTATTCTGACAAAGGTTCAAAATGAGTGTTATCAAGATTTTCTTTCATTTGGCGACCTATTTTACCTGATATGACCTTTATTCGAAAATGGACTTAATTTTATCACTACAAACATTCTGACAAAGTTTCAAGCTGCTGAAGCAGAGATTGCGGCCTCCAGAGTATTAACAAGATTTTCCTTCAATTTGGTCTCGTGACCTAGTTTTTAACCCGGCATGACCAATATTCAATTTGGCCTACCTAATATCAAGACAAACATTCTGAAACAGTTTCAACATGCTCCATTACACGCGTGAACTCTGCATACCTTCAATTGCTGTCTGCGATTCTATGATCCCAGTCTAATTAATTGGGGTCATATTGCATACGCATTTGTTTGTTTGTTCTATTGGAGTTTTACGCCGTTTTCCACATTTTTTCAGTTATACCACGGCGACAGTTCACTTATCTATGATTAATGGGTAAACAAACCAGTACAAGGCTAGGAATTGTGCCTTGTCCTGTAGCATTTCACCATGATCTCCTCGACTGGGGACCGATTCCGGGACGTCAGGTTCCAAATCACCTACGCTAACCACTCGGCCACAGTGGCTACCTTTGCATTTCTACAGTGAAGACTCAGACGAGCCGATGCATACGTACATCCTCAACAGACCATTCACGGCTCTTCCACATGTGATATTTAGATGCACCTTTTAACATATAAACAAGAAGTGTAGACCCAACTAGTTTTACGACAATTTTCCTTTATATGAGGCCGTTACGTAGAGTAATTAAGGACCAAATCTCAAGACGCGGCGTAAGAGTATTAATTTGTTTTGCTTTAATATATTCCTTTCATTAAAACATTATTTCCGCCATCTACGGAAGAGCTGTATTCATTTACCTTAGTATTTGTGTTAACATTTTATTTTTCGTATGCATATGTATATTGTATATACGATATGTGTCCCAGTCATATGAATAAAGCTTCTGTTCTGTTCTGCTTTTTGGAGTTATAGGCCGTTTTTAGCGGTATGAGAGTCCTATCACAGCGACAGAACACTATTAGTTATTTGGTCTGTTACTGACCCACTACGGAAAAATAGGGGGTCTGTGGAATTTATAGGGGGCGAGGCGTTAGCCGAGTCCCCCTATACATTCAACATACCCCCTATTTTTCAGTAGTGGGTCAGTAACAGACCAAATAACTGATTTATTTCATCGACCACCTTTCATGAGCAAAAAAAAATGATACTCTTTCATTTACATTAACATTTACAATATTTCTAGATGAAATTTACGGGTTTTGGCGCCAAATCACTAGCGTTATGACGTCAAACCGATGACGTGACGTCATTTTCCTAGTATTTGGTCCCAGTATTTTTAAAATTCCTAGTACTAAACCCACTTTAATAATGAAATGAAACAATATCAATTTGTTTTGTTCATGAAAGGTGGTTGATGAAATAAATCAGTTATAAATGGTCTGTTACTGACCCACTAAGGGAAAAAAACTTTGCATGATATTCAACTTCGTAGTCGTTATGATATATATATTGTAAACAAATCGCTGTTAAAAATATCAAGATATTATACAGTATATAGATCTATTTTAACATAGGCAACTGAAAAAAACTTCCAGTCAGCTTGATCTGAGAATAGAAGCCATATTGAATTTACTCACCCCCTATGGAATTTACTCACCCCCTATAGAAATATAGGGGGTGTGCACGTGACAGGCTTTAACCAATGAAATTGCTAGAATTTCGTGGGAGGCGAAATAATAATGCATGATCCTTAAGTGAGAAACCAATACTAGGCGAGATAATGCGCCTTGTCTAAGGTTACTCCATATTAACATACATGTACATATTATAAATATATGTATCTGTAAATTCTAACCGAAGTATAGACAAGTGACGCGTCTAGAACGATTTTATCAGTTTGTTAATTACATGTTTTGTATTTGTTTTAATTGGTTAAAGGATAATTCATGAATAAGTACTACATGTAATTAGTCACTAGCGATCTAAACCTATATAAAACTACATATACGAGTCATGTTTGTTCAGTCTCACATTTACTGGTCTATTTTACTCGAAAAGATCGTATACATGTATCGACTTTTAATGAAGGATTAAGATTTATTTAGGCATATTTAAACGTGAATGGTAATTACATTTAGAAAAGATATGAAGTTGTTTCATAGATAGTATTCGTTTCACAACAATCTCGTAGATTGTCGTGAAACACTATCGCCATTTGCATAATAAATGTTTTGTTATACTTTTTGTAAACATTAACATAACTAAACATTCCACAACTTGTCTAAAAGAAATACATTAAACGAAGACAGCAGTGTGTAAGAGCATTGTATTATAGTATGTGTTTTGTTTGGTAAGATCCCTATTGCATGAACTTTATGAATTTCACGTGTATGATGTTTCAACGCGATATATGAACATCGATTGAGTAAATAAAGCCTTCGGATGTTTGTGACCAGATCAACATGCGAATACACACAGTATGATCAATAATCCAGTAACCGTTTAGTTTACGTATTGGCAAAAATGATAAAAATCCAAAGATGAAATTATTTAATAAAGATGAAACCATTTAGGCAAAACGAGAAATTGCTCATTATAAGTATTTTCTCATTTAGCCACAATGGTTTCAAAAGTCGTTTTCTGCAGAGGAGTCTGAAATCGTCTATATATGGTCATTCTTCTAGACAGTACGATCTGTATATATAATTTATCCGACAAGATAACTCATGTACATGCTTTATAACGTCATATTGTAAATGAGCATGAACGAATGGTGTACATGTTTATGAGCCGAACGCCTACATACTAGTAAATGAACACTATGCACCATTTAAGTCTCGCCATTCTTGACAGGGAGACAATTTACATAAAAAGCTACCGTCGTATGTCCGTCCGCCTGTCCATACCGCTTTAACCAACTGATATATTGGCATAAACCAAGTTTGTCATTTCGACCATTCTTTTCATTTAAGCAGACGACTTAAATATTCAATCAAAACATCGTCGGTAAAAAATAAGGAGCAATATCTCTTTTTCCAACAATATTTTCAATTTCTCATCAACACCCGACTTCTAATAATTATTTTTCGATTTCAATTTTGTTTTAAAGCAGACATAAATAATTGTAGGCAGATCTGTCTCTAAACGATTAAATGGCTTGATCTATCTACTGGTTATTATGATCGGAACGTGATTTGGGTATGGGTTTCAAGAGTTAACTCCCTTTAAACTATAATTAAAATGTTGATTCAGTTACTTATTACCAGAAATGTTGATACTTCTATTACAGAAGATTTTGATTTATTATCACGAAGGGACCGCATCATATGTGTAGGGATAGAGCGTCCACCTCGATCGGGGAGGTCGCGGGTTAAATACCTGGCCGGTCATACCAATAACTTTTTAAAATTGTAGTAACGACTTTCCCTCCTTGGCGCTCACGGGGTAAGCATTACAACTAACTCAGTGTCAGGATAAATGGAGCAGCAGTACTGGTATCTTACCAAGAAAACGTGAGCATGGAAGATATAACGGTATGCGAACCGTTAAATAGTGACCATGATACAGAGGTCAAGGTCATAGACTCGCACGACCATACAGGGCCTGGTCATGATTCAGATTCGCAGCCCTTAACTCCAAACCGCTTTATTGAAACACCCAACATACAGGAATCAACCGAATACCTGGTAGAATATCAACGATTATTAACTTTATAAAAGGACTTTACACAAGAGATGTTTGTCAATCGTATTATATTAGACTACAAGACGGATGTTTGATGCAAAGCATCAAAGAGAAGCCGCAATATTTCGTTTCACATGAAGAAATAAGAAAAAAGATAATTTAAATCCACAAACATTAGAACAATTTAATCTGTAGTCAGTAATGCTGATATCGGTTATTGAAGATATAAGTTTTATGTAGGATATTTAACCTGGCAGGGTCTGTGTTTTAAGTGAATGAGATAATTTAGAGTTAAACTGTTCATGAAAAGTGACATATAATACTAAAGATAAATGGACAAGAGGTTATGATAAATTTAAATTAGTACCAAAAAACATGTTTTATCAAATGATGACTGACACACAGAACATCTGTTTTTCGTTTGTATCGGTAAGTCATGATAGTGGATAAGGGTTTCCCACATAAAACAAATCTGCAGTAGACGACTTTGAAATTATCAAGTAAAAAAGTATCTATAAATGATCATATGATATCATAAAAGTGTTGAAATTATTGTGGCAAATGCAGATATTGCTCATTATGAGCAATTTCTCCTTTTGCCACAATGATTTCAATGATATTTACCCTAACAAACTTTAAAATTATCAAGTACAAAACATAGAAAATCTCTATAAATTATAGTAAGATAATGGAAAAGAGTTGAAATTATTGTGGCAAATTGAGCAATTGAAAATCAAAGCTGTCGGATTACAAACGAACAATCTCGAGTTGACGAAACTCGTTTCGTGTTTAGCATTCAGAAAATCAAGGAAACGTATTTCAATGTACACGTAATCCGTAATCTGCAGCGACTTTTGAATTGATCACGAGAAATTTATCCTTTTGCTACAATGTTTTCTACTTTATGTCCATAAATGTTACCTTCATTTAGCAAGATGTTCCAATTTTTACTTAATGTGCTACATATCTGTTGTACATGGGAAAGGCTTAACATAGGAACTAATTTCAAACGTTAAACCAGTGCATGAAAATTTACTTGAATTTATTTCTCGAAAGCCGAGCCCCGGTAGCTCAGTCGGTAGCGACGCGGGCTGTCAATCCAAGGGTCGTGAGTTCGAATCCCGGCTCGGCCAACTTTCTTTCTGAGGATTGACAAAAGTCAATGCAACATGCGTCATTCGTCTTCCACCAATGGGCTAAGTCTATGTGGAAAAGCAGCCAGTTGCTTGGGAAGATTGTTGTGTGGAGTACTGGTGTGAGAAAACCAGGAAATGCATGAGTAGGTGAACTGGCCGCCGTGATACTGTAAATTTACCAGTTGATATAAGAGTTGAAATGCTGTCTACATTTACAGTGATAAGATAAATACAGTTCAGTTAATCCGATCACACTTTGTTTGTAAGAACCAGAAGATTTCTTTTTATCCCCCGCTTTTTCGAAGAAAAAAAGGGGGGTTATTAGTTTCGGTTTGTCCGTCTGTCCGTCTGTTCGTCTGTCCGTCTGTCTGTCTGTCACACTTCGTTTCCGTGCAATAACTGCCACAAATGTGAACCGTTTTTTTTTCAAACTTGGTAGCAAGGTTAAATGCCTTAAGGGCTAGGCCAAGTTCGATCGTCACTTTCGGCGGACTTTATTTAGTGGAGTTATGGCCCCTTATTTAACACAAAATGTCGTTTCATGCTGTTTCCGTGCAATAACTGCCACAAATGTGATTTTTTTTTTCAAACTTGATAACAAGGTTAAATGCCTTAAGAGCTAGGCATAGTTCGATCGTCAGTTCCGGCGGACTTTATTTAGTGGAGTTATGGCCCCTTATTTAACACAAAATGTCGTTTCATGCTGTTTCCGTGCAATAACTGCCACAAATGTGATTTTTTTTTTCAAACTTGATAACAAGGTTAAATGCCTTAAGGGCTAGGCTAAGTTCGATCGTCACTTTCTGCGGACTATATTTAGTGGAGTTATGGCCCCTTATTTAACACAAAATGTCGTTTCTTGCTGTTTCCGTGCAATAACTGCCACAAATGTGAACCGTTTTCTTTCAAACTTAGTAACAAGGTTAAATGCCTTAAGGGCTAGGCCAAGTTTGATCGTCACTTTCGTCGGACTTTATTTGGTGGAGTTATGGCCCTTTATTTAACAAAAAAAGTCGTTTCTTGCTGTTTCCGTGCAATAACTGCCATAAATGTGAACCGTTTTTTTTTCAAACTTAGTAACAAGGTTAAATGCCTTAAGGGCTAGGCCAAGTTCGATCGTCACTTTCGGCGGACGTTATTTGGTCGAGTTATGGCCCTTTATTTAACAAAAAAGTCATTTCTTGCTGTTTCCGTGCAATAACTGCCACAAATGTGAACCGGTTTTTTTCAAACTTGGTAACAAGGTTAAATGCCTTAAGGGCTAGGCCAAGTTTGATCGTCACTTTCGGGGGACTTTATTCGGTGGAGTTATGGACCCTTATTCAACAAAAAATGTTGTTTCTTGCTGTTTCCGTGCAATAACTGCCACAAATGTGAACCGTTTTTTTTCAAAATTGGTTACAAGGTTAAATGCCTTAAGGGCTAGGCCAAGTTCGATCGTCACTTTCGGTGGACTTTATTCGGTGGAGTTATGGCCCCTTATTTAACAAATAATGTCGTTTCTTGCTGTTTCCGTGCAATAACTGCCACAAAAGTGAACCGTTTTTTTTTCAAACTTGGTAACAAGGTTAAATGCCTTAAAGGCTAGGCCAAGTTCGATCGTCACTTTCGGCGGACTTTATTTGGTGGAGTTATGGCCCTTTATTTAACAAAAAATGTTGTTTCTTGTTGTTTCTGTGCAATAACTGCCACAAATGTGAACCGGTTTTTTTCAAACTTGGTAACAAGGTTAAATGCCTTAAGGGCTAGGCCAAGTTCGATCGTCACTTTCGGTGGACTTTTTTCGGTGGAGTTTTGGTCCCTTAATTAACAAAATAAGTCGTTTCTTGCTGTTTCCGTGCAATAACTCACACAAACTTGGTAACAACCTAGGCCAAGTTCGTTTAATTTACCCTGTAATACATGTTCAATAAAAAGTCTACTGACATGTTTAAACCTAACCTCAACATTTTCCTACAATATTTCCTGCAAGCGGGGGATATAAATTTCATGAATTTGCTTGTCATTTAAGTTTTCTGGATGTTCACATCGCATCCGTGATAAAACATGATGTCTACTAGGCAAAATACACCGATATCGTGTTTACCGCGATATTCATGAAATTTGAAACTGCAACAGCGAAAAAGAACGAAATTGATATTGAAACAGATATTTCTGTGGTTTAAATCTTTTCATGTCTGCATTTTGTGATGACAATTGTACTCAAAGTTAACTTTGAATCAAGTATGTACTGAACATGAAAGTCAGATTACTATCAAAGCAAATCAAAAATGTATGTGAAATTACGATAAAAATGAAAACCTATAAATAGACTATAGATGAATGGTACTGTCTTTTATTTTAGCTCTAACTTGATTCGGGAACCAAAGTCGCTGCGCGGCCGCTTACGACATTTACATACTAGACCAAATTGAGATCGGTTTTAAACGCGTTGGTGAATACGGATTTAATATAAAACGTGGACTAAATATTAAGATTTAGATTTAGTCAAAACTCTAAATTGAAAAGTTTAGTGAATACGGGACGTGGATTCTTCGTCCAATTACTGCGTAATATATCATGGGATGTAATTTTAAGGAACCAGACTACATTTACCAATTCAATAGAAGGGTTCTCAATTTGACTGTCTAGACTAGATACAGTATGAATTTCGCTTAAATAAAAATGTACATACATTCAATTAATATACTGGCCTTTGTCTTTTGTTTTTAATTGGTAAAACCAGGGTGACTATAATGAATGTAATATAGTCACCCTGGTAAAACTAAAAAAACTCTATCTAAATACCTTTTATTCACAGCGAGTACACGCCTAGTAATGCATGGCGATTTGCACAGTTATATTGAGATTATCTCCCTTACTGTAAAACATTAGTTTTACTTATTGGACGCTTATTTTCTCGCAAATATTTGACTCCATGCCCCAAATGCCATATACTTATAAATGATATAGTCACACACTTAGTATTATTTTGTATAAATAACAATCATCACCAAGATCGCCTCTGGTGCAGATTACATACTGCCTTAGGTAATAAGACGTGTAACGCGTTAAAAGCGTATTACTGAACAGTTTGAGGATCCGAAAGTCCTTAAAATTAGCGAATATTTATGAGTATGGAATATATAATCAACCGTGTTAGTGATTTATATTTTAAGCCTTATTCCCCTGGTATCTAGCTATTTGTATCATCATGAGTGATTCTATCAAATTACCACATTGGTAAAGACTTGCTTTTGATATAAGTACCGTATCATGGGTAACGAACAGTTTTGACAATGATTAGAATGTCAGAATGCACAGGCTGATCATTGTACTCATTACATACAAATGTTATTTTTCACTCCTAAAGGTGTCTCATACTCTTGTCCATATGTCTTTTTTGAGTTTCATTTCGTCCGAGGAGATTTACTGCATGTAAATTGTACCACTGTAAATAACTTTTTTGTTTTTTGTTTTTGTTTCCCCGTTTTCAATAACACTTCGTATGCTTGTGTATATGTGTGTGTGTATGTATATATATATATTTATTTATTTATGTTCTCACTTTTGTAATGTTTAATATGAAATGTACTTGCTCTTCAAATATGGAGGAAATAAAGAATATCTATCTATCTGTCTTACAACGTATCATCTTTTACCGCAGATTTTCATTGACCTACACTCTGAACATCATACTTGTTTCAGTTTAGAGCAACCAACAACCGTGTGTGTCGGACTGTGATAGTCCAGCTCTGTCTGTAACGACGAGGAGCATGAGTTCGAAGCTCGATTCGAACAATCATACTTTCAGATAATTAAACAAATAACACTGTGACTAACGTATTTCGTCTTCGACCAATGGACTAAGTAGTCTGTGTGAAAGGTGGCCAGTCGCCCTGGAAGACTATATGTGGAGTAGAGGTACAAAAAACCCCTTATAAGGTGATATGACCGCCGTAAAATGAGCCGTCTAGCGCGAAAACCAATACTGTGGACTCTGCGTATAGTATTGACACAGATCAGCCTAAGCATGCCGCACAGGCTTACCCGGATAGACACATTTCGCCTCCTGTGGTCTTTCAGGAATCATTACTCTATCTCCCTGAGACGAAATGTGTCGACTAGATCAGTTTGCGCGGAGTGCACAGGCTGATCTGGGTCGATACATTACACAGAGGCCATGATGTTGGTTTTCTCGCGGGACGGCTCACATACCTGTAACTGTAATACCGTTGACATCGGCGTTAAACTCTCATTAAGTAATTAATAACCGCGGGGGCCCGACGTGGATTCAAGGTTGTTATTGTACATCTATGTCTCCCTCCTCTATACTTTGAGAGAATGAATGATACATATTTTTCTTCTTTCACAATGTCTTCCCTTTCGATTGTGGAAAACAGTGATGCATTGGTAGAGCGTCGTCCTCTTTACTAAAGGTCTCGTGTTCGAATCCCGTGATGAGCGGCTTCTGATGGAATTATATCGGTCTACGTTAAAAGCTGTCTTACAAAGAAAACCACAAACACAAACCAACAACAAAATCTAAGCACTGAAACTGCTGCCAGCCAGGGGCTTACTGCATATTACATTTGGACATGTAACTAACGATCCCGAAAGTCTAACAAGAACACTTTACAATATTAAATTTGAGAATAATGCATAAATATTAAGTTCTCTCAACATTTGATACAGTAACACAAATATGTGATGCGTTTTTTATGTTTCCTACGTATTGCGCGAACACATAAAACTTGGTCGATTCAACCGAAAACCTAGGCTTGGGTGGTATAGAAAAATTGAATTGTCTTTGATAACCATTGCTTCATTGGTCAAATATTGCTTTTGTGCTTTCATTTTATATCATACTTTGTAAATAAATAGAAATTGTCTTAAAGGTCAAATTATGCAAAAAACACCAAAATGGTCCCTAAAAAACCCTTTGTTTGCATAGAAATAAATGAGTGTATACCATCACCGGAATGCATTGAATATATGACATTGCGTTTAAATGCATTGTTAATGTGTATAGGATGCACTGGAAATGATTTTGTTATCACTTTAAGTATTTTGACCTTGTTTGAAAGTGGAAGTAAAGAATGCTTCACACCAGTTTTGTCCGGGCCCGATTTGGTCCAAAGTGACGGTAACCTTTTCGCCTGTTGAATTCTTTCTTGCATAATGCAGTTAAAGCAAATATTTCACAGAAGCATGTGCTTTCATTGACATTAAATACAATCTACGAATAGCAGGACATCTCTCTGAGTCCGAAATGGTGTTCAGTAATTGAGAGCTACTGTAGAATGAGATATTTGAAGTAATTCATTGCCGACGATGTAATACAACTTAAACAATAGGGACTAACTCGAGTCTAGATTTCGATGAGTGTGTTGGGAATTCGCCTACTATAGCAATTGGCTCTGACGAGCCCCATGCTCAAACGATAAACAGAGATCCGTATCAAGGCAATATCGGGCCCGGTGTCAAATAATATAACAATACACATCTAATTTCTTATAATCTTATAATACATCCAGGCATTTCCAATTGACTACTCTGCATAACAGGGTTAGTATACGAAAGTGTAAAATATCTTTTAGACAGAAAAGTCTTACAACTTCGTACATGTACTCTCTGAGTTTATTGATTTTACCTTAACAAACATTTATTAAGTTAGTGGGTTTTACCTGAAAGCCAGCCTACATATTTTTTATTGTGCAGTCACGTATTCGTAAACGGAGCCGGACCATGTGAACAGGTTAATGCTGGCATTTGTGAAAAGTGATCAGTTTTATCAAAGTATTTTACAACTCAAAAACAAAGCCTTTGTATATTATTTGCGAATGGATTGGATTTAGATCAGACAGCATGGAAACATACTGAGGAGGGTCAAGTTGTGCCATTGTGCACGAACGTGCTTAAATATAGCTGGGCGTGTCATTGATTACTACAAGTAAAATAATCGGCAACTGTCTATTCTAATGGAGTTATAAAATGTGTCTACAAACTACGTTGGCATCAATTATATTAGATCTATATACGTTAAACCTGTACCTATCCATATGTGGATACCCCCCCCCCCCCCCCCCCGTTGTCCTAAGCGCCGCGCCTGGAAGCAATTTCAAACTTATGATTACAAGCGACCGGGTTTCGAACCTTGAGTTCGCTTTCAGGGCGGACGTCATTGTAGATACAAACGGAGTCGCTTGCAGGGCGGACGTCATTGTAGATACAGACGGAGTCGCTTGCAAGGGGGACGTCATTGCAGATACAGACGGAGTCGCTGTCAGGGCGGACGTCATTGTAGATACAGACGGAGTTCGCTTTCAGGGCGGACGTAATTGTAGATACAGACGGAGTCGCTGTCAGTGCGGACGTCATTGTAGATACAGACGGAGTCGCTTTCAGGGTGGTAGTCATTGTAGATACAGACGGAGTTAACTGTCAGGGCGGACGTCATTGTAGATACAGACGGATTTAACTGTCAGGGCGGACGTCATTGTAGATACAGACGGAGTTCGCTTTCAGGGCGGACGTAATTGTAGATACAGACGGAGTCGCTGTCAGTGCGGACGTCATTGTAGATACAGACGGAGTTAACTGTCAGGGCGGACGTCATTGTAGATACAGACGGAGTTAACTGTCAGTGCGGACGTCATTGTAGATACAGACGGAGTTAACTGTCAGGGCGGACGTCATTGTAGATACAGACGGAGTTCGCTGTCAGGGCGGACCTCATTGTAGATACAGACGGAGTTCGCTGTCAAGGCGGACGTCATTGTAGATACAGACGGAGTCGCTGTCAGCGCGGACGTCATTGTAGATACAGACGGAGTCGCTGTCAGGGCGGACCTCATTGTAGATACAGACGGAGTTAACTGTCAGGGCGGACGCCATTGTAGATACAGACGGAGTTCGCTGTAAGGGTGGACGTCATTGTAGATACAGACGGAGTTAACTGTCAGGGCGGACGTCATTGTAGATACAGACGGAGTCGCTGTCAGGGCGGACGCCATTGTAGATACAGACGGTGTTCACCGTCAGGCTGGACGTCATTGTAGATACAGACGGAGTTCACTGTCAGGGCGGACGTCATTGTAGATACAGACGGAGTTCGTTGTCAGGGCGGACGTCATTGTAGATACAGACGGAGTTCGCTGTCAGAGCGGACGTCATTGTAGATACAGACATAGTTAACTGTCAGGGCGGACCTCATTGTAGATACAGACGGAGTTCGCTGTCAAGGCGGACGTCATTGTAGATACAGACGGAGTCGCTGTCAGCGCGGACGTCATTGTAGATACAGACGGAGTCGCTGTCAGGGCGGACCTCATTGTAGATACAGACGGAGTTAACTGTCAGGGCGGACGCCATTGTAGATACAGACGGAGTTCGCTGTAAGGGTGGACGTCATTGTAGATACAGACGGAGTTAACTGTCAGGGCGGACGTCATTGTAGATACAGACGGAGTCGCTGTCAGGGCGGACGCCATTGTAGATACAGACGGTGTTCACCGTCAGGCTGGACGTCATTGTAGATACAGACGGAGTTCACTGTCAGGGCGGACGTCATTGTAGATACAGACGGAGTTCGTTGTCAGGGCGGACGTCATTGTAGATACAGACGGAGTTCGCTGTCAGAGCAGACGTCATTGTAGATACAGACATAGTTAACTGTCAGGGCGGACCTCATTGTAGATACAGACGGAGTTCGCTGTCAGTGCGGACGTCATTGTAGATACAGACGGAGTCGCTTTCAGGGTGGTAGTCATTGTAGATACAGACGGAGTTAACTGTCAGGGCGGACGTCATTGTAGATACAGACGGATTTAACTGTCAGGGCGGACGTCATTGTAGATACAGACGGAGTTCGCTTTCAGGGCGGACGTAATTGTAGATACAGACGGAGTCGCTGTCAGTGCGGACGTCATTGTAGATACAGACGGAGTTAACTGTCAGGGCGGACGTCATTGTAGATACAGACGGAGTTAACTGTCAGTGCGGACGTCATTGTAGATACAGACGGAGTTAACTGTCAGGGCGGACGTCATTGTAGATACAGACGGAGTTCGCTGTCAGGGCGGACCTCATTGTAGATACAGACGGAGTTCGCTGTCAAGGCGGACGTCATTGTAGATACAGACGGAGTCGCTGTCAGCGCGGACGTCATTGTAGATACAGACGGAGTCGCTGTCAGGGCGGACCTCATTGTAGATACAGACGGAGTTAACTGTCAGGGCGGACGCCATTGTAGATACAGACGGAGTTCGCTGTAAGGGTGGACGTCATTGTAGATACAGACGGAGTTAACTGTCAGGGCGGACGTCATTGTAGATACAGACGGAGTCGCTGTCAGGGCGGACGCCATTGTAGATACAGACGGTGTTCACCGTCAGGCTGGACGTCATTGTAGATACAGACGGAGTTCACTGTCAGGGCGGACGTCATTGTAGATACAGACGGAGTTCGTTGTCAGGGCGGACGTCATTGTAGATACAGACGGAGTTCGCTGTCAGAGCGGACGTCATTGTAGATACAGACATAGTTAACTGTCAGGGCGGACCTCATTGTAGATACAGACGGAGTTCGCTGTCAAGGCGGACGTCATTGTAGATACAGACGGAGTCGCTGTCAGCGCGGACGTCATTGTAGATACAGACGGAGTCGCTGTCAGGGCGGACCTCATTGTAGATACAGACGGAGTTAACTGTCAGGGCGGACGCCATTGTAGATACAGACGGAGTTCGCTGTAAGGGTGGACGTCATTGTAGATACAGACGGAGTTAACTGTCAGGGCGGACGTCATTGTAGATACAGACGGAGTCGCTGTCAGGGCGGACGCCATTGTAGATACAGACGGTGTTCACCGTCAGGCTGGACGTCATTGTAGATACAGACGGAGTTCACTGTCAGGGCGGACGTCATTGTAGATACAGACGGAGTTCGTTGTCAGGGCGGACGTCATTGTAGATACAGACGGAGTTCGCTGTCAGAGCGGACGTCATTGTAGATACAGACATAGTTAACTGTCAGGGCGGACGACATTGTAGATACAGACGGAGTTCGCTGTCAGGGCGGACGTCATTGTAGATACAGACGTAGTTAACTGTCAGGGCGGACGACATTGTAGATACAAACGGAGTTCGTTGTCAGGGCGGACGACATTGTAGATACAGACGGTGTTCACTGTCAGGGCGGACGTCATTGTAGATACAGACGGAGTTCGTTGTCAGGGCGGACGACATTGTAGATACAGACGGTGTTCACTGTCAGGGCGGACGTCATTGTAGATACAGACGGAGTTCGTTGTCAGGGCGGACGACATTGTAGATACAGACGGTGTTCACTGTCAGGGCGGACAACATTGTAGATACAGACGGAGTTCGTTGTCAGGGCGGACGACATTGTAGATACAGGCGGAGTTCGCTGTCAGGGCAGACGTCATTGTAGATACAGACGGAGTTAACTGTCAGTGCGAACGTCATTGTAGATACAGACGGAGTTAACTGTCAGGGCGGACGTCATTGTAGATACAGACGGAGTTCGTTGTCAGAGCGGACGTCATTGTAGATACAGACGGAGTTCGCTGTCAGGGCAGACGATTTTGTAGATACAGACGGAGTTAGCTTTCAGAGCGGACGTCATTGTAGATACAGACGGAGTTCGTTGTCAGGGCGGACGTCATTGTAGATACAGACGGAGTTAACTGTCAGGGCGGACGTCATTGTAGATACAGACGGAGTTCGCTGTAAGGGTGGACGTCATTGTAGATACAGACGGAGTTAACTGTCAGTGCGGACGTCATTGTAGATACAGACGGAGTTAACTGTCAGTGCGGACGTCATTGTAGATACAGACGGAGTTAACTGTCAGGCTGGACGTCATTGTAGATACAGACGGAGTTCGTTGTACGGGCGGAAGACATTGTAGATACAGACGAAGATCGCTGTCAGACGGACGTCATTGTAGATACAGACGGAGTTCGCTGTCAGGGCAGACGTCATTGTAGATACAGACGGAGTTCGCTGTCAGGGCAGACGATTTTGTAGATACAGACGGAGTTAGCTTTCAGAGCGGACGTCATTGTAGATACAGACGGAGTTCGTTGTCAGGGCGGACGTCATTGTAGATACAGACGGAGTTAACTGTCAAGGCGCACGTCATTGTAGATACAGACAGAGTTCGCTGTAAGGGTGGACGTAATTGTAGATACAGACGGAGTTAACTGTCAGTGCGGACGTCATTGTAGATACAGACGGAGTTCGCTGTCAGGGCGGACGTCATTGTAGATACAGACGGAGTTAACTGTCAGGCGGACGTCATTGTAGATACAGACGGAGTTCGCTGTCAGGGTGGACGTCATTGTAGATACAGACGGAGTAAACTGTCATGGCGGACGTCATTGTATATACAGACGGAGTTCGCTGTCAGGGCGGACGTCATTGTAGATACAGACGGAGTTAACTGTCAGTGCGGACGTCATTGTAGATACAGACGGAGTTAACTGTCAGGGCGGACGTCATTGTAGATACAGACGGAGTTCGCTGTCATAGCGGACGTCATTGTAGATACAGACGGAGTTCGCTGTCAGGGCGGACGTCATTGTAGATACAGACGGAGTTAACTGTCAGGCTGGACGTCATTGTAGATACAGACGGAGTTCGTTGTACGGGCGGACGACATTGTAGATACAGACGAAGATCGCTGTCAGGCGGACGTCATTGTAGATACAGACGGAGTTCGCTTTCAGGGCAGACGTCATTGTAGATACAGACGGAGTTAACTGTCAGTGCGGACGTCATTGTAGATACAGACGGAGTTAACTGTCAGGGCGGACGACATTGTAGATACAGACGGAGTTAACTGTCAGGGCGGACGTCATTGTAGATACAGACGGAGTTCGCTGTAATGGTGGACGTCATTGTAGATACAGACGGAGTTCGCTGTCAGGGCGGACGTCATTGTAGATACAGACGGAGTTAACTGTCAGTGCGGACGTCATTGTAGATACAGACGGAGTTAACTGTCAGGCTGGACGTCATTGTAGATACAGACGGAGTTCGTTGTACGGGCGGAAGACATTGTAGATACAGACGAAGATCGCTGTCAGACGGACGTCATTGTAGATACAGACGGAGTTCGCTGTCAGGGCAGACGTCATTGTAGATACAGACGGAGTTCGCTGTCAGGGCAGACGATTTTGTAGATACAGACGGAGTTAGCTTTCAGAGCGGACGTCATTGTAGATACAGACGGAGTTCGTTGTCAGGGCGGACGTCATTGTAGATACAGACGGAGTTAACTGTCAAGGCGCACGTCATTGTAGATACAGACAGAGTTCGCTGTAAGGGTGGACGTAATTGTAGATACAGACGGAGTTAACTGTCAGTGCGGACGTCATTGTAGATACAGACGGAGTTCGCTGTCAGGGCGGACGTCATTGTAGATACAGACGGAGTTAACTGTCAGGCGGACGTCATTGTAGATACAGACGGAGTTCGCTGTCAGGGTGGACGTCATTGTAGATACAGACGGAGTAAACTGTCATGGCGGACGTCATTGTATATACAGACGGAGTTCGCTGTCAGGGCGGACGTCATTGTAGATACAGACGGAGTTAACTGTCAGTGCGGACGTCATTGTAGATACAGACGGAGTTAACTGTCAGGGCGGACGTCATTGTAGATACAGACGGAGTTCGCTGTCATAGCGGACGTCATTGTAGATACAGACGGAGTTCGCTGTCAGGGCGGACGTCATTGTAGATACAGACGGAGTTAACTGTCAGGCTGGACGTCATTGTAGATACAGACGGAGTTCGTTGTACGGGCGGACGACATTGTAGATACAGACGAAGATCGCTGTCAGGCGGACGTCATTGTAGATACAGACGGAGTTCGCTTTCAGGGCAGACGTCATTGTAGATACAGACGGAGTTAACTGTCAGTGCGGACGTCATTGTAGATACAGACGGAGTTAACTGTCAGGGCGGACGACATTGTAGATACAGACGGAGTTAACTGTCAGGGCGGACGTCATTGTAGATACAGACGGAGTTCGCTGTAATGGTGGACGTCATTGTAGATACAGACGGAGTTCGCTGTCAGGGCGGACGTCATTGTAGATACAGACGGAGTTCGTTGTCAGGGCGGAAGTCATTGTAGATACAGACGGAGTTCGCTGTAAGGGTGGACGTCATTGTAGATACAGACGGAGTTCGCTGTCAGGGCGGACGTCATTGTAGATACAGACGGAGTTCGTTGTCAGGGCGGACGTCATTGTAGATACAGACGGCGTTAACTGTCAGGCTGGACGTCATTGTAGATACAGACGGAGTTCGCTGTCAGGGCGGACGACATTGTAGATTCAGACGGAGTTCGCTGTCAGGGCGGACGTCATTGTAGATACAGACGGAGTTCGTTGTCAGGGCGGACGTCATTGTAGATACAGACGGAGTCGCTGTCAGGGCGGACGTCATTGTAGATACAGACGGTGTTCACTGTCAGGGCGGACGACATTGTAGATACAGACGGAGTTCGCTGTCAGAGCGGACGACATTGTAGATACAGACGGATTTCGCTGTCAGGGCGGACGACATTGTAGATACAGACGGAGTTCGCTGTCAGGGCGGACGTCATTGTAGATAAAGACGGAGTTCGTTGTCAGGGCGGACGTCATTGTAGATACAGACGGAGTTCGTTGTCAGGGCGGACGTCATTGTAGATACAGACGGAGTTCGCTGTCAGGGCGGACGTCATCGTAGATACAGACGAAGTTCGCTTTCAGGGCGGACGTCATTGTAGATACAGACGGAGTTCGTTGTCAGGGCGGACGTCATTGTAGATACAGACGGAGTCGCTGTCAGGGCGGACGTCATTGTAGATACAGACGGAGTTCGCTTTCAGGGCGGACGTCATTGTAGATACAGACGGAGTTCGCTGTCAGGCCGGACGTCATTGTAGATACAGACGGAGTTCGATGTCAGGGCGGACGACATTGTAGATACAGACGGAGTTCGTTGTCAGGGCGGACGTCATTGTAGATACAGACGGTGTTCGCTGTCAGGGCGGACGTTATTGTAGATACAGACGTAGTTAACCTTCAGGGCGGACGACATTGTAGATACAGACGGAGTTCGCTGTCAGGGCGGACGTCCTTGTAGATACAGACGGGGTTCGCTGTCAGGGCGGACGTCATTGTAGATACAGACGGAGTTTGCTGTCAGGGCGGACGTCATTGTAGATACAGACGGAGTTCGCTGTCAAGGCGGACGTCATTGTAGATACAGACGGAGTCGCTGTCAGCGCGGACGTCATTGTAGATACAGACGGAGTCGCTGTCAGGGCGGACGTCATTGTAGATACAGACGGAGTTAACTGTCAGGGCGGACGTCATTGTAGATACAGACGAAGTCGCTGTCAGGGCGGACGTCATTGTAGATACAGACGGAGTTAAGCTTTTGTCAGACGTTACATTTGTTAATTTGATCATTATGTTCCTTGATACAGACGACTTGAAACCCCAAAAGAACAAAATGCAAAAAAGAAGTAATTAGCAATTTCTCATTTTCTAACTTTTTTTTCAATGCAGCATCAACACCAGATTTCAAATGATAGCCACAAATCAGAATTGAATAAGTATAGGTATGTTTTTTCTAAAATATTTAAAAATGTTTTGGGTTAAGAACTGTACATTATTTAGGATTTGATTGCAGCATTTGACTCCCTTTTACAAGCTGTAGTAAGAAATAATTAAAATGTGTATTAGTTAGTACTGTCACATCATCCCTATATTCAACAGCCACGGCATATTACTGATACCAGTATTATACTAAAGTAAATACATAAGCGAATTTCGTCTAGATACTTGTGATACAAATGATAACGCTAACACAAATCTTCATTCTGATTCTTCTGTAGCAGCCGGCTTTTGAAAACATCGTGGGCAAAGGAGAATTAACTCATATTGAACAAACTTACCTTCTGTCACAATATTGTCAACGGTATTCAATAAAGAAAGCTTCATTTAGAATCTGTGGAGGTTTTTCATATTTTTGCCTAGATATTTAAGAGTCATATATGCAGCCGATGTTTACGTATGTGAAAATGGGTTGATAAAGCGACCTTGTAATTTACACATGGGTAAAGTATTTATACGTGTCCTAGATTTAACTCTTTCGGCGCCAAAGGCAAACAATGACGATTTCATGAGAGTCAGCTCGTAACGAACTGTTTCACCTGACATCAGCATTGTTTGCCTCTTAGTTACCAAAATAGTCCAAATCTGTTATTACATGAGAAATGGAGACGCCCGATTTTGAACATGGAAGAGTCTACTTTAAACACTTCGGCGCTGAAAGAGTTAAACCACTTAGGTTAGTTATCCCTCTCCTCGATGCAGACGTTCTTCGAGCCTCGCAGACGACATTTTAAAAACCATAAATAGGAAATGAGAAATTACTAATCATAAGCACTTACTCCGTTTCCCTAAATGTGTTCAACTATGCATGTAAACTATTGTATATATGTTATATACCTTTCATTCGTTTTTCAAAGCAAAATATATTATTGTGTATATGGTGAAACAGGACATCTCAATATTTATTATGTGAATAAACGTGTGACATTAATGCACAGAGACATGCTCCTCTAAAAATAAATATGACCCTATGTATAATATGATATTTATGCATAGGGTCATATTAAGATTTAGAGGGGCACGTCCCTGTGATCAATGTGACCCTTTTACAATCTAATTTGAATGTATTTTAAAAGAGTTTTTGTTCTCTGTTGCTCCTCTATTGTATATTTGCTAAACGTTGTTGTAATTACTTATAGAAAATACAATTTATGTTCTGTTCTGTTGGATGTTTAAATTCACAAACTGATAATGTTTTTTAACATTCGGTTATATTCGTCTATTAATAATTGTATGTAAACATAATGTATTTCACATTTTTCTACTATTGCTCAAAAGATGTATCATTGTATTCACAAACTGTTATGGTTAAGACATTATTTTCTATAAATTATAACTGTATTTTAATAGTTGAATGCAGTTAATTGTGTTTAGACTTTCGTTTAAATGTCATATCTGTTTATGAACAGTTGTACAGCTGTATGTACTATTAGACATAACGTATTTCACAATTTTATAATTGTTCGCACTATGTGTCATTGATTTCAAAGTTTGATTGTGTTTAAAAATGTGTTTAAAAATCATATCTGTTAATGAATAGTTGTATGTAGACATAATGTCTTACATCTTTTTTAAGAATGTTTAAACTATGTATCATTGATTTGACAAGTTGATATTGTTCAGACATACTCTCAACATGCATGACTGTCTATTCATACTTGAATGTAAACGTGAGGCCTTTCATTCTTTCTGCTAGAAGCTGATCAAAGCGTTCATTCTGGGCCACCGTAAAATGATTATTCCAATCACCAATCTCGCCTCTCCTATAAATCAACATTTGGTTCTTGTTATCTTTCAGTGCGGGTGGAATGTCATCCAGGTTTACTTTACCTTTTAGACTATCGATTGAACATTCTGCGATAACGGCCGCCAACTCTTCGTCAGTCTTTGACACACCAATGTGATGTGAAAGCCGTTTTAGGGAAGCCAACGCGTTCGTTTTCAAATCCTCGAAATAGAAATATTCGATGTCAAACATGTCTGTTTTCAAAGCCTCTTGCCATTTATGTAGGTATAAAAAGACGTCCCCGAATGGTACCTAGCCCTCGATATACGACTCCAAAAATTCATCCCAACTTTGTTTATTGGCGATAACGATGGATCTTCTGAAATGATAAAAAAAGGAAACAGCAACGTCCTTTGGATTGCGCAAAACGAGAACCAGTTTTCCACGTTTCTTGATATGTTCGGTTGGTAGTCGATCTGGCAGAAGATGGGTGAATAAAATTATTGGGCTTGACATCGCTTGTATTTGTTCTGGTGGGTAAAGGTCGATCAGCGAGGATTTGGACAGGATATTTTCATTGATATCCGTTCGAAGTAAGCATCGTATAATACTTTCCGTCCAATGGGAGCCGGATTTGGGATAGGTACATATAAGTATGTCACCGGCCCTGTGTTCCATGTCCTTGACATCTTGTAGGTTCTTTTCCGGGTTAGGAGCGATTGATTTTGGCATCAAAACATCTTCATATTGAATAAGTTCCATCTCGATAGATTGAGTTTTTATAATCAATATCTGAAAAAGTACAAATTACAATGAATAGCTGATCTATATATCTATATTACTGGAAAATTATTCGTTGCTTGCAAATACACATGTTCATATGAAGAACATGTATCTTTAAGATTAGTTGATGCTTGGTGCTCACAAGTCGACTTCGGAGAAAAGAAAATAACATTTTGTATTCATTTGTGATTACTGGGCCCAATTCCATCATTTTTGTTTCCTCTTATAAAAATGCGTAAACAAATAATTTCTTAAGTCGACAAGGTAACTACTAGTATTTATGTCAACTAAGTCACTTATTCAAATATGTTGTAAAACATGAATGATTGAATGTGTTCAATCCTTATTTAAGCTTTTACGAATAAGGCATCAAGAGTAATTCATATAAATTGTAAGTTTATGTAAAATACATAAGTTAAACGGATTTTAACATCTGTTATAAGAAGAAGGAGCTCCGTCTAGCCACTTATTTTCACAATTTCGTAATGTATAAACAAACAGTGAATCCGCAAAATCTCATTTGTAATGTATAAACGAAAAGTGAAGACTCACAATCTCATTCGTAATGTATAAACGAACAGTGAAGACTCACAATCTCATGGGTAACGTATAAACGAACAGTGAAGACTCACAATCTCAGTTGTAACGTATAAACGAAAAGTGAAGACTCACAATCTCATTCGTAATGTATAAACGAACAGTGAAGACTCACAATCTCAGTTGTAATGTATAAACGAACAGTGAAGACTCACAATCTCATTCGTAATGTATAAACGAACAGTGAAGACTCACAATATCATTCGCAATGTATAAACGAACAGTGAAGACTCACAATCTCATTCGTAATGTATAAACGAACAGTGAAGACTCATAATCTCATTCGTAATGTATAAACGAACAGTGAAGACTCACAATCTCATTCGTAATGTATAAACAAACAGTGAAGACTCACAATCTCATTCGTAATGTATAAACTAACATTGAAGACTCACAATCTCATTCGTAATGTATAAACGAATAGTGAACACTCACAATCTCATTCGTAATGTATAAACAAATAGTGAAGACTCACAATCTCATTCGTAATGTATAAACGAACAGTGAACACTCACAATCTCATTCGTAATGTATAAACAAATAGTGAACACTCACAATCTCATTCGTAATGTATAAACGAACAGTGAAGACTCACAATATCATTCGCAATGTATAAACGAACAGTGAAGACTCACAATCTCATTCGTAATGTATAAACGAACAGTGAACACTCACAATCTCATTCGTAATGTATAAACGAACAGTGAAGACTCACAATCTCATTTGTAATGTATAAACGAACAGTGAAGAATTACAATCTCATTCGTAATGTATAAACGAACAGTGAAGACTCACAATCTCATTCGTAATGTATAAACGAACAGTGAAGACTAACAATCTCATTCGTAATGTATAAACGAACAGTGAAGACTCACAATCTCATTCGTAATGTATAAACAAATAGTGAAGACTCACAATCTCATTCGTAATGTATAAACGAACAGTGAAGACTCACAATCTCAGTTGTAATGTATAAACGAACAGTGAAGACTCACAATCTCATTTGTAATGTATAAACGAACAGTGAAGACTCACAATCTCATTCGTAATGTATAAACAAATAGTGAAGACTCACAATCTCATTCGTAATGTATAAACGAACAGTGAAGACTCACAATCTCATTCGTAATGTATAAACAAATAGTGAAGACTCACAATCTCATTCGTAATGTATAAACGAACAGTGAAGACTCACAATCTCATTCGTAATGTATAAACGAACAGTGAAGACTCACAATCTCATTCGTAATGTATAAACGAACAGTGAAGACTAACAATCTCATTCGTAATGTATAAACGAACAGTGAAGACTAACAATCTCATTCGTAATGTATAAACGAACAGTGAAGACTAACAATCTCATTCGTAATGTATAAACGAACAGTGAAGACTAACAATCTCATTCGTAATGTATAAACGAACAGTGAAGACTCACAATCTCATTCGTAATGTATAAACCAACAGTGAAGACTCACAATCTCAGTTGTAATGTATAAACGAACAGTGAAGACTAACAATCTCATTCGTAATGTATAAACGAACAGTGAAGACTCACAATCTCATTCGTAATGTATAAACGAACAGTGAAGAATTACAATCTCATTTGTAATGTATAAACGAACAGTGAAGACTCACAATCTCATTTGTAATGTATAAACGAACAGTGAAGAATTACAATCTCATTTGTAATGTATAAACGAACAGTGAAGACTCACAATCTCATTTGTAATGTATAAACGAACAGTGAAGAATTACAATCTCATTTGTAATGTATAAACGAACAGTGAAGACTCACAATCTCATTTGTAATGTATAAACGAACAGTGAAGAATTACAATCTCATTTGTAATGTATAAACGAACAGTGAAGACTCACAATCTCATTTGTAATGTATAAACGAACAGTGAAGAATTACAATCTCATCCGAGTCTTCACCGTCCGCATATGAGCCGTTAAACGAGAAAACCTACATTGTGGACTCAGCGTAATGTATCCACCCGGATCAGCCTAAGCATACCGCACAGGAACTTTTCGTCTATTGTTGATTTTCTGTTTTAGGAATCGTTACTTTATACATGTACCTCTATCCCCCTGAGACGGAATGAGTCGGCACGGATTAGCTTGCACAGTCGCGGACTGCGCTGGCTGATCTGGGTCGATACATTCCATACAATGAGTTTTCTCGTGGAACGGCTCATATGTTTTATAAACCTACTACTGGAGTGTATATGCCATCTGATAGCTACGTTTCAAACTATATTGAAACAATAACAGAACTCGAAGCCGTGACACACTTGTGCTCTGAGAAAGGAAACATCATAGTGCTTGGTGACTTTAATCAAACTCCATTGATAAGTATTTAGGAGAAAAATCGTTATTGCTACAACAGTTCATATTACGTAATGGCCTCATATCTGCTGAGAATAACAAAAACGATTACACATATGTAAGAAATAGATCGAAAATTTATCATATTTTCATAGAAAAGTCGTTGATGAATGAAATCACAAGCTATAATGTTTTGCCTGAATCTGAAATATTTACATCAGACCACCTACCTTTAATCATATCGGTAAATGTGAAACAGCAAGATCAGGAAAATCATGAACATCGAATCCGTACCGCATGGGACAAATGTAATGAATATGACTTTGAAAAGTTTCAAAATACATTGTCGAATTATCTATACACACACTCCATTTTACCAAGTAATGACCCTAATCAGACATCTGATCTCATTATATCGTCTATTCTAAGATCAGCCGATTAATGCTTACCTAAGGTTAAGTTTAATAAACATACGAAACCGTATTGGTCAAACGACCTTAAGTTAGCCCATGCCGAATAAAGACGCCTCAGGCGAGTCTGGATTAATCTAGGTCGGCCCCGAGGATCCGAACGCGAATCTTATCGAATGTACAAAGATCCCAAAAGTAACTTTCGGAGGAAACAGCGAAGTGCCTCTAACTAGTTCTTCAACAAAGCATTCGAAGAACTTGATAAAGTGGCTCAATTAGATATAAACCTCTTTTTGAAACTAGTCAGCAAGCGGAAGGGAAAAGGTTTGCGTGAATGTTCTGAAATAGCGTATAAAAATACAACTTATACGGAAGAAAATATACCAACCGGTTTCTCTGAATATTTCAAAGACACATTCCGATTCCCTCACACTTCTAAAAGTCGGCATAACTTTACGGACGATTTAGAAGCATTGATCGAACATAGTAAGCATGATAGATCAGTCGAAAACAGCGCGGATTATGATTATAAGGTAATGGCTGCCCCAATGAATTGGGAAAACGTGGGAAAAGTCCATCACATGATTACATACTTAATGCGCATATTATTCACGGCGGTAAAACACGTTATAACAGTTTATCGGACTTATTTAATTGTGTTTCAAACCAAGAGGTTATTCCAGAAGACTGGGGAGAAAGCTTTATAGTTCCTATCTACAAAGGAAAGGGAAAGGATAAAACAACCCTTCTAGTTATAGACCTATATCGTTGATCCCGTGCTTTTGTAAACTATTCAAAAAGCTACTCTTAGGCAGAATACAGACATTCGTACGGTCTAGAAACAATCCGTTCCCAAACGTACAACAGCTAGGTTTCTAAAAAGATCTAAGTTGCATGACAGCAGCCTTCACTCTACAAGAAACCATATACGACATATCCGAAAAGAAAAGGCTCGATTTTAAGGCCGCGTTCGATTCTGTGTGACATAAAGGCCTTTTCTTTAAACTGACGCAATTAGGACTAAAAGGTAAAATCCTAAGGATCATAATCAATTCATATGAGAAATTAACGGCGCGACGTCATGTACTGTAAATATACAGATAGGCGTACGGCAGGGCGTACGGCAGGGAGGGGTAGCTTCTACATTTTTCTATCTCGTATATATGCATGAACTTTTACAACAACTAGAGGACTCGGAATATAGTTTAAACCTCGGATCTTTCCAACATCATTATACGGGTGTGAGCTTTGGAATGAGATGTCACAGGCTGACACAAATACATTGGACAAGGTACAACACATTATTGTAAAGTCAATACAGGGTTTCAAAACCAGAACGAGATCAGATATGTGTGAATCCATGGTCGGCATACATCGTCTATCTTCAAGAATTGATATCAGAAAGTTGATGTTTCTGCACAAACTTCTCAGTCTTAAAAAAAAAACCGTATCGTTGATTAAAAATGAATTCCTCAACAGATGCTTGTCATATATGCAAAACCCATCAAAAGTAAAAAAAAAAAGGCTTCATCCCGGATATAACAAACATACTTTAGTAAGTACGGTCTTCTGCACATACTACATGCATACACTTATAATTCAGATACTTTGCCGTATAAATATAGTTAGAAATTGGCTGTTAAAAATGTCGATAATGCACGTGAAACACAAAATTCGAGGTCGAGGATGAGTGTCGACCCGGATTTCATAATATTTCAACAGCTACAAACTTCAATAAGCACATGCATACTTTATGATATGTATACCGAGTTAAGCCCAAAAGTTGTCAGAAGATTAGCCAAAGCATGGACAGCTATCCCGGGCGATACAAATCAGTCTTGTAATTTGTGCTCGGCGTCCACGCCTAATGGCATTAAACATGCTCTCTGCGAATGTCCAGGATCGTTGCTTCCGAGATCACTGCTCTTACAGGATATAAGACTAAACACTCACAACGAACTCGCAGACGAATTAGGCCCCGACCCCCCGGATATGTTCATGTTGGAAGTCCTGGGATCGGAACCTGATACGAACATTGATGCAGAAATCAAAGCTCTACTTTACAAACGATGTTTAACTTATGCATACAGCTGTCTAAAAAATCTTATATAAGTTCTGTGTTCAGAAATGATAAAATATGCCAAATAATGGCGTATTTTTATATATAATAACATATGTAAATATAGCCCCAGCACTATAGACAGACTAATCGAGTGCGCCTGGCAAGATGTGTTGACTTTAGCTCTCGAGAAATTCCACGATTTCACGGAATTAGGTACAAGGTACTTATAACAAAATGAAGATAAACTTTATGATTGTATTGTGCATCTAATTCTGAAGTGACTTTATTTGGAAAATAACGACTTTTTAACTTTGCTAACAACAAATATTTCCAAAGTGCTACATGTATATAGAACCGCCATACTAACATTTGCCCTGCGGCCTTTGAACAACAAAGAGAACAATAGACTCTGGTGAGAACATCTCACCCCTGACACGCACCAAAAAGGACCCCTTTTCTGGTGTCCAGGCTATAAAGGGAGTGTATTTGTTTGTTAACCCTTGCGGATACCTACTTAGACAGATGAATTTTGTTCTTATTCGAATGGAATGAACATGGACAGATCAAACAGCTTAAACACGGATAATGACAACAGTGATTCTACTTACAGAGATGAAACGTCGGAAGATGAACAGGTCTCTCAACAACCACGTCCACAGCAATTCTACCAAGATTTAGACAACTCTTTAGATAATCTTCCGAAAAGCTCCTACATCCAGAAGCTCGTAGAGTTGTGCAAAGCAGATCCCAAACGTATTGGCGATTATAGAGAACGTCTAGCTGATCGTGTTAAAGCTACTGAAAATTTCCAGCAATGTAAACTTGTCAACAGAAGAAATTCGACAAGCTCATTAAAATCTCGAAAATACGCACAAGATTGTTACGTATTGCATATGTTTCTGAACGGCTCCAGATCGAAAGAAATTCACGACTTATTTTCGCAATGTCAAAATGCTGCTGACTGCGACCAAACATTGAACATGACGTATTGCCACACTACGGATAATGAGGAAAGTCACGAATCTAAGGATCCAACATATACAGCTCGTGCAGTAAACGTAGACGTACCTGAAATGATCACAATGCTACTGAACCTACAATCCGACATGGCTTTCGTTAAAAACTCTACAGAACAAAACAGTAATTTATTGAGAAGCCTGTCAAATGACTTTCAACAGGTAACAGTAAATGTTAGAACAATGTTAGCGTCAGTAAACGGACTCAGATCGAGAGCTACAGATGGCGAAACCATCAACAAAATACAGAGTGATATGACACAGCTGAACGCAAATTTTGCTACAATGAACAAACGAATAAACGACTCAATCCTAAACACACAATGCGGTGTAATAAGTAAAACTGCAGTTACCTTTGCAGACATTGTACAACAAACGTGCGAAGCTCCGCAGTCAATTCTAGAAACAAACAATGAAAGAATTAAATCCAAACCTAAAAGAACTGAGCCCGTCGCAAACACTATAGAACGTGACAAAGTCGAAATCATTGTGGAAAAGACGTGCGATACTGCAGACGTTTTCAGTAAACAGGACAGACCTGAGATGAATTCTATGGTGATAGAGGGCGAAATACGATCCCCATGCAAATATAGTAAAAGTATGCCATCGTATAAAGACAAAAGAAATAACAAGGTGTATAACACGGATAAAGCCCGAAAGGAAACGAAGGTCAATGAACACTATGAGCGAAATTCGCAACAGATCACATCTACACAAACTTCTCAAACAAGAGAGCAGCACGAAGCATCATCGGAACGATTTACAGCCGTGCGCAGGAAAAATACAAATTCATATTACCTCGGTAATATAGATCCTGATTCCACAGACTCCGACATATATCAATATATCACTGACAGAAAAGTGAAGTGTACATATATAACCATGTATTATGGAAAAAATGGTTCAGCTGCTAAAGTCAATATACCGGTAGATTTTGCAGATCAAGTTGAGTGTGATAGGTTTTGGCCGAACGATATAACTTTTAGGAAATGGAAACGTAAATCGTACTGGGAAAACCAAAGCAGAAATACACATACGAAACACAGTCGACGACCCTACAACCACGGACGAGACGATCAAAGAAGACGATCATACGACAATTACAACAACAACAACAACACATACGAAAGCGATGACAACCAAACGAGAAACGACGTCAACGATTCAAATAGTGCATGGGGCAATCAGTACGACGACTGGAACGACAACATTGATAGTTGGGCTACTTCTAACCCAGAAGCCTATTAATTTGCGAAAACAATATAATATAATGGGTAAAGTGATAACTATATTATTTATTATGGCCATATTAAATGTTATGTGTTGGAACGTTAGAGGAATTATGTCGTCTGCTTATGCACTTTCCGATATGTTAGACAAGAATGATATTGATATTGGCATCATATCTGAACACAAACTCTTCAACCATTCGAAGTCATTTCTTGATAGCATAAATCCAAAATATAAGTCATTTTCGGTTTGTGATAGCTCGATAGACCAGTACGGTCCGGCTAAATGTGGTAAAGGCGGTGTCGCCATCTTATATAAGAAATCATTACAGTCTTCAATTAGTCTAATCGATTGTCTAGATAATGAAAGAATAATAGGCATTGAACTCAAATTAATAAATTCTGAGAGAATCTATATAATCGGAGTATATATGCCGTCGGACAGTTACATTAAACACTATCACGAAACAATTACAGAACTTGAGGCTATTACGCACACGTGTTCATTAAAAGGTAAAGTGTTAATACTTGGTGATTTTAATGCGCGTCTTCGAGCTATTGGCAAAATGCATGATGACGTCACCAGTGACAAATCGTCATCACTACAACAGTTCATGGCGAACAATAGACTTATAGCACTTCATCACAGTGATCAAGAGTTCACATACGTTAGAAATAGGTCCAAGCTTGATCATATACTGATAGAACAGACACTTATAAATAAAATAGAACAGTATAAAACGTTACCAGAAAAGGACGTATTTACATCAGACCATTTACCTTTAATTGCATCGCTTAATGTAACTAAACAGAAGCAAGTAAACTTAACTGATCGAAAGTGTATCGCCTGGGATAAATGTAATGCATGCGAATTGAATTCATTTGAAAATACATTATCTCAATACCTTTCCTCGCTAACATTCACCTCAAAAATGGATCCAAATCAGTTGTCTGATTTTATTGTAAGTTCGACCTTAAAATCAGCTGAAAATTGCCTACCGAAAGGTAAATTTAACAAACATACGAAACCGTATTGGTCGCATGACCTAAGACAAGCCCACGCTGAATCAAGGCGACTTAGGCGTATCTGGATAAACATTGGCCGCCCAAGAGGGGTCGAGTATGAGTCATATCAGAGATACAAATCTGCAAAACGCAATTTCAGGCGAAAACAGCGCATTGCTTGTAATCTCTTTCTAAATAAAACATTCGAAGAACTTGATAAGGCTGCTCATTTAGACGTAAACCTGTTTTGGAAACTAGTTAAAAGGAAAAAGAAAAATGTACCGAACGTATGTGCTGAAATTATATACAAGAATATAACATATGCAGAAGAAAATGTATCAAACGGTTTTTCAGAATTCTTCAAAGATACCTTTGATTTCCCAGAAACCTCAGAAGATTACCCATTTGGCTTTACAGACAAGGTCAATTCACTGGTTAAACAGTTCATGAATGACAACTCAGCCGAACAAAATGATACGTTTTACAAGGGTATGATAGCCCCATTTACCCGCGACAACGTTGAACATATTGTAAAAGATTTAAAACGCGGTAAAAGCCCGTCACATGACCTTATCCTTAATGAGCATATCATACAT